>APFE030159379.1:0-13130 GCA_000404065.3 Pinus taeda
TATATATATTTCTCTCCAAATGATTCATAGAGAGAGAGGGAGAGAGACCCTTTTGTCTCACAATATAGGGACAATAACAATGTAGCTGACGACGTTTCAAAAGAGGCATTAGGGATGGGTCTAGGTAATTGGACCATTTCCATTTGTCAACGTGGGATGCAAATGATTTCATTCATGAATATTAGCTACAAAATTCTCTACAGACTTCTCCAATGATGTATTTTTGTTTTATATATACATGAACAATATCTGTTTGTTGACACAGCTCACAGGTTTTGTGATATGTAGATAACTTTCAGAGTCTGCATTGAAATCTCTAACATATGTGCTTTCATTTTTTTTTTTAAATTAGCTTACTGATATGTAAGGCATGTATGCAAAGCTGTCGTGAGACAAATGTGACATCTCTTACCAAAAGTTGGGAAAGTTACAGATTCGAGTCTCGCATTCCCTAGCAGGTAAGCTCTCTAATTAGTGGCACTACTTTAGCCAATTTACCATCCATGGATCATGGAAAAGTACTTGAAGGGATATACACGAAGTGTTCTCCTTGGAGAAAAAAATACTCATGAGGCTTTTTTTGGAGAAAAAAGACAATATATATATATATATATATATAACATTCTTTTATAGCCCCAGTGGTTAGTTCAAGTGGTTTGACTTGCAATGTCAAAGCGATAATGACCTCGAATATCACAAGGTGTAATCCACTCGGGTCCCTTGAGGGTTGGCACACATCTACCAACATCATTTACATTGGGCACCACTCACAGAATGTGAGGAAACTGCTCGAGGGTTTCCCCAAAGTTGTCTAAGGAAGGGGACAATAACACTCTAGAGTTCTCTTAATTAGGCTTATATTAGAGAACCTAAAGGCAAGGTTTCACATGGTTAGAACCTGTGATTAAATTTAGGAGTGTCAAAGTAGGGATTCTGGTAATTGTTACTTGTCTTATCTCTTGATAATACAACCAATACTACTCCAATGCTCTGGTGAATTATCTCTAGCATAGTCCCAAGCGACTCTTTATGGGGAGAGGATGAAATATACAATGCCCTTCGTCTATGGTTTCATGTTACATTATGGAGCATTTCTCAGGTTATATTCAATGTTCATATATAGTACAACTACAATCTACCTAAGAGTTCCTGGATATTTTGAAGGCTTTGCAGCTTTTGGTTCTCATAATGAGGACCCTAAATTGAAACCAATAGGATTCATTATGCATTCAAATTACTTGGCTGTAAAGTTTTCATAAGACCCATTTCTTTGAAAATCTTTGGAAAAGGATTTGTCAAAGAAACACACAATATTTTTTGCATGTAAATATAATATCATATGAAGTATAACAATGGAACATTATTTCTTTTTTCTTCAACCCTCTCCTTTGTGCTCTGAATATCAAGTTTTTGATTCATAAGAAAGGTACAATCTAAGACTTTAGATCATATCAAGCAATAAATTGCAAGTGTGAACTACTTCAATATCTATTTCTGCTAGTTGTTACTTTTGTGCCAAACTAATGTCAAACTCATTACATGATATAAAAGTAAATTGGGATTAACTTAAAGCCAGGGAATCATACCAATAGGAGATTTAAAACATAGATCTATGAAATTTACATTATTGACCTAGAAATTATCCCTAAGATTCTTCACAGAATGTCTGTAGAACATGTCAAAATAATGAAAGAAAGGAGAATGAAAACCATGAAAAAGATAAGAAAGTTTCTTTGTCATATAAGGCTCACCTATGATACTTAAGTAATTGATCATGGTTATCATGCCCATAAAAAAATGGCTCCTTACGAAAGATCTTCAACAATAAATAAATCAATAAAAATTCATAAGCAAAACAACATATAAAACTTAAAATAACTATTGTAACAAAGGGAAAGTTACTCATGCAAAGCATTTGTGTGGATCATTAAATGTGTTCTCTTGACAATGTTTTGTTGCTTACCGTTCCAGTAAACATACTACCAAGGCCCCACATATCCAGATAATAATCATAATCTTGAAGGTCAACAAGAAGTTCAGGACTTTGAATTATTTGAGACACAGAGATGCCTCGTTATTAACTACCTACCCATTCGAACAAAAGAAATACTAGATCATTAAAATATTCGTATTCTAATACCTTCTCCTTAATGCACAAAGTTATGTTTCCAGTTCTTTCCAACATTCCAAGCACTAACAAGTGAACAAGTGCATGATAAACATCTCTGAGTATTTAAAATATGATAGAAAAATAACATAGCAAAGCAGACAATATCCAAAAAAATGTCAGTATCCTTAAATTAAGAATCTTGATGATGAACCACACTTGTTGGTTCGAAACGCGTCAGCCAAAAAAAAAAAAAATCTCTCATGTGATTTCTACCGAAAGACTTTTTTTTAATTTTTAAATGCTAATTATTATTATTAACAAGGATTCAAAGAACCAGAAAAATTAATACCTTCACATCAAATCAGTGAAGGTTCAACCATATCAAGCACATGATGGGGAGCATCAATGCGCAAAATGCCTTGGGCTTGATTTGTTTGCTCCTTTTGACTTACAGACATGTTCAATGAGGCCAGTAGCTAGCTCTAAGGTACCAGATAAATTTGAGTAGTCAATAAAGTTGCAAACCTTCAATAAAGGTTCTGAAAAATCTTATCTTATATATTGGACTATAATAGCTCTTGAACTTAAGGCATGTATCCAAATAGAAATCAAAACAATGGAAGACAACATTCAACAATGAAACTTAAGCGATTCATAAGGTAATTGAAGCTTTGCAATTTTTGATATCAAAATTATTTGAGGCTTGCTTTGTATAGGACTAATTTATAGTAAAGAAAAGAATCCTAAAAAACCTAAAGATATCATAGAAATAGTTGCAGACTTGACAATTAGGATTCAATAACCCGTGGACATAAACATGTAATCAATCACTAAAGTTGTTCAAAAATTCAAATTTCTAGCTTCCTCCAATGAGTTACATCCTTGACAGTCCCAAGTTGATGGCAAGAAAAAATTGGGCCAATTGCTGTCAGAATCCTAGCTTGTGTGTGTTAGATTTTTACCTTGTTTTCTCCATAGTTGGTTCTCCTTCATACCACAACAATAACACTAGATCAATACCTCAAGATCTGTTTTCAGAATTGATAGAAGATGAAGCTAGGCACAATAATAATTTTCTTTGGGAGGAGTGATGATGTTATGAAGATAGGTTGTAGGGGGCAGAAGCATTCATGCATGCTCCATCATTAGTTAATTTATTGTTTTATATTTAGACAAGGCACAATTATCTATGAGAAATGACCATGTGTGTAACACACCCCAACCACCTAGCTAAGGGACATTCCCACTGCACTCTGCCTCCGATGCCATAAATTTAGCATTTATTTAGTCTCTTATGGGAAGGTTGTTCAATTTCTTTGCAGAAACCATTTTAAAAAATATATTCCTGTTAGAAAAAATAGTGAATCATGTTATAAAATAATTAGCATACTCTGTATTTAAGGGGTAGACATTATCTTCCACAATGGTGATGATCAACAATGAAAAATTTTGCAGGAAATGCTAGAACCATGAGCAAATCTTAACTCAGCTAATGAAAATGTAGAGCATATTCCTAAATGTCAAGCCTAAATGTAGAGAATGGTTGTTTGATATTAAAAGATGTCTTGGGTGTTGAGGAGACGACTTGTTGGTGTGTTGGTTTGTCATTCTAGATTCATTTTAATCCATTTGTTTATTTAGTTTTCCTTAGACCTATTATGGGTGGCTAGAATTACCCTCTCGCTTCAACTACCATGCCTCCTCATCAGAGACAAGCAATCCGAAGAGGAGGAGCTAGTAATGTTGGTCCTCAACATCATATAATATTCACTTTGGAATCTATTGCATCATATTTTAATTTTATCCCTCTGAAAATACAAAAGGAAACTCATCAACTAAAACACCCTTACTTTTCCAATTCATAAAGTGGAGTCAAGGGTTTATGTAACACACCCCTTCACCTTATAAACAAAAAATATGAATACAAATATCTTAAATTATCAATAAATTGATTTAGAGAGGTTATGTGTGTGTACTCATACAATCACTGTGGTATAATTCTATTTCATGCTAGGTGGAAGTATGGACAGTCAATAATACATATTTAGATATTGAATATGACACAAGCTTGACATATAACAACCATTTAAATGCTCTTAATTTTAAGCCATTTAAGTAATAATTTGTATGTAGAGACTATGTAATTTCTTCATACATATTATTAAGCATGGTGCAATGCAAATGGGTTTTCAATATACAAACATCTACTTACTATGAGATATTTAAGCCATTCTCAACAAGTAGAAATGGACTTAAACAAACGAGTAGAAAGGCGTTCAATGAAAATGTGAATTTTCATCACAATGCATACTGAAATCTTAATATCCCAACAAGAACAATGCTAGTCTGCTAAAAAGTTGAAATGTACATCTCTTTAAAACCCATCTACTGTATATTTATAATATATCTGGTGTTCATCTATGGACAGGCGTATGGACTTACAGGCATTCTCAAAAACACAGTACATTTCCTTTTATGTTCTCACCTTTATTTATTTCTAAAGATTCATAAAATTAAAACATCATTGCTATATTACTTTCTAGATGGTTTTACACTATATTCTCCTCTACTGGATGCATGACCAACAAAATTTTTTCCTTCTTTATACATTAGTTGGATATATATTTCATGGGTGAGAATTTAAGTAATTATAATTTTTCCACAGGAACCTCTGAACTACTATGAGATTGAGTGGTTAGAGACTTTGACAGTTAATCATATTGTCAGATATTTATGGAATTTCACTATGTAATATGGTTGATCCATCCAATCCTAACAAGAACCACAAATTATGAAAACAATATAAGAATTAGAAAATAAAAAATATGAATCTATCTTGGTACAAGAGTTACAATTGAGGAATCTCTCCTAGTGCGGGAATTCCTCCTGCAGCCAAAGTTGCCCTTCACCATAGCAATTCATATCCTTGCTTTAATGGGACTAGATACAACATAGTTGCTTGAGGTATCTCCAGGTTGATTACAAGATTTACTACAAATCAATTTTCCAATTGTATTTATGGAGATATTTCTCTTCGCATATCTACATACATGATATATACAAACTCTTCTCTCTAGTTATAATCACACCTTACTTTTGTTAGAGGAAGAGGCTACCATTAAAAGAACAACAGTGAAGCATGTTATAAAACAATTACTATACTTTGTATTTAAGGAGCAAATATTATCTTCCAAAATGGTTATTATCGACAATGAAACATAATGCAAGAAATGCTAGAGTCGTGAGAAACTATTAACTCAACTAATGAAAATGTAGAGCATCTCCCTAACCGTGAAGACTAAATGTAGAGAATTTTCTCTCAAATTTAATGGAATGAATCCTAAGGAATTTATGAACTTGGGAATCTAGGGAGAGAAAAACAAAGAAGTGTAGCAGGGTAAGAGTTTAGAACATCAATGTAGGAAATTCATAGGCAAGTCAAGCATAAACTGCAGGAAAACAACATGAAGTATAAAGGCTAGGAAGATTTGAGGAAAAAGGAACAGATTTTAGAGGTTGGAGACATGGTACTATCTCACCTCAGGAAGGAAATATTTCCAAAAGGTGAATACAACAAACTAAAATAGAAAAATATTGGACCATACAAGATTTTGAGGAAATTTTCTAATAATGCATATGAATTAGAATTGCCTCTAGGATTGGGAATTTCCCCTATTTTTAGTATTTCATAGCTCTATAAATATTTGGAACCTTAAAAATCAGTAGCAAGCAGTAGTAAACAACAGTAGCAATCAGACATAAATTGGGAAAACCATTTTCTTTCACTAAATCTTTTGCAACCTAAAAATATCTTAGAGAAGAGGGTCATTAAGAAAATCAGAGGAATGAAGTACGATGAGTACTTAGTGAAGTGGATGGACCATCCAATAGAGGATGCCACTTGGATGACTGCCACACCTATACAGAAAAGTGGCAAGTCCATTAATGAACTCATGTCAGGAGCCATGAATAGTTTTCAACTTCATGAGCATTATTCATTTTAAAGGACCACGTGGTCAAACTTTACTAGAGGGGTTGGACCCTCATGAGTTTCCTTATCATATTAGGAATTTTAATGAATATGGCATGTAATAATGCTTGATTGGCTATTTAAATATTTATTAGTATTAATTAATGGCCTTTTTCTTATTAGTCCATGTAATGAACAAAACAAGACTTAAATTAGTTTATGTTAGTGAAGTTGGTGAATAGATCCATGTTTTAGGAACAACACCTAAAAACAATTCTAATTTCCTTGTTACTGTGAAAATAGTAATAGAATTACCTCTGTAGCTCACTTGCAGCATCGAGAGGTCTAGTGTGGAATCTTGTGAAGGAGCTTGTCTCATTTGCACGTTTTGAATATTATGTGCACCCCTTGAAGGTTCAATTTAGATTTTATGCACATATTTGTGTTGTTGGAATGTCTTTCCCTGTTGTGCAGAGGTTCTTTTATTTTCTATGTTAAATTATACCCTGCAAGTTATAGTTGAGAAGGGATGAATTTCCTTAAATGGTTTTGTACATGATTTTGAGCAAGCGATTGGCTGAACTTCACCAAATTTTCCTTTATTTTATTACTTCGAAGCAAGATCAATAGAGGAACACATCCCCAGAATCTTATCGGAACAATACATGGTGGTTGGAATGGCATATAGTTTCCTTTAATTTATTTATGGGTTTGTTGTTAAAGTGGTTTAATTCTCCCAGCAGTAAGTTGGAGCGGGACATAAAGTAGTCCTTGGAGGTTTCCCACCCCTTTGAAGAGAGGAGGTTTACAAAGGGGTTTTGGCTTGCATCAACTACACTCAATATCAAATTCCCTAGCTTCTACACCATAGCTTGTTATTTCTCTACAGAGTATGCCACAGTAAACACACTATTATTTTTCAAATTTAATGAAAGATATGGCTATGTCTTTGCGAGAAAAGAAATAAAGATCTTCCACAAAATATTTTCAAGACCAACCTAATTCAAAATGATTCTCTTCCCCTTGACACACTCGACCGCAAACGGAAACAACAATAAGAGTCCCTTTCACGAGCTACATAGTGGCGATGGCATTGGGGTCTATCAGGGCTAGTTGGAGTCATGACCATGGGAGTTGAAGGAATTGTTGGAGAGAGATTGACTTCTTTCTTCTTACCTGACCCCATTCGAGTTTGAAACCCTAACATCAGCATCATCTTAGTTGGATATAACACAAAAGAAGAGGTGTACCCACTTTGCTCCACTCGTCGCTATTTGAACGCGAGACTGGTTGAGAGTGGTATCAATATAAAAGGTTTGGTGGGAGTGGCATGTTTTAGTTTCTTATATTATATGAAATAGATTGCATGACCTAGAGTTTTCATAGAGTTGATGGGCGCACAAGAACAAATTAATTGCAGAAGCGAAGGGTTTCCACAGAGATTGGAGGGAAAAGATGTTGACTGTCATGAAACTTTGGCACTCTTGAGAAACATTTGAAATTTTTAAAAGATGGAGATACATCACATATTAAGACAAAATATGAATAGATGTTTTTTCCTTACTAGTGGGTATATAACTTTAAAGAGGTTTGGACTTTTTTCCGCTTGGAATTTTATTTTTATTTTTTATCATTACATAAAAAATAATAAAGTTTATATAATTCTTATAATAAAGAATATATATAGACTATATATATAACATATAAAATTTAGATTTTTTTTAAAATAAATTAAGAAATAATGAAGTTTCTAATATTTTCGAAAGTTATTTTATTATTATTAAAGAGAAAAAAAGAAAGAGTTGTAATAGAAATTGAAAGAGTATTGGTTTAAAGATTTAAATGGAAAATTTTTATATTCAATTTATATTTATTTTAAAGTTAAATTTATTAAACATTTAGTGTGATCATATTTGTAAAGGTATAACTTATTTTTTGAGTGTAAAATTTGAAAAAAAAATTGACAAGAGATTTGATTCATTTGTGGTTTCATATATCTAGGATTAAAATGGATCTAAGTTGATTTCTATTAAACGAGAAAAGATCCATTTTAATTATAAATATACCAAGTATCAAAACAAATCAATCACTAAATATGTAAACCTTTTCTTCAGTATATAACTTAAGAAATGTTTACACATGTAGAAATTGGATCCCCTCTTTTTAAGTATATAACTTGGGAAATGTTTACACGTGTATAAATTTGACCCCTCAACACTTTGTGGATTTAGACTTAAGATAGATATATGATAAATCTTTGTAATATTATTTACATTACATATAAATTTAACATAATATAAAAATATATATATCTTTTTATAATTTTATTAAAAAATTTATAATACATATAGTTATATAGATATAATAAAAATGATATTTTCTAGGGTTCTAGGGCTCTGTCTGTCTAGTCCTTTATCTTTCCCTTTGGTACCTCTACGAAGGGGTATGAATGACCTCCACGCAGCCCTAACCTGTGGTTCAAGCGCTTTCATGTTTCTAGGACAATGTATTGTACAGATTCCCAAATTATCTTAAGTATCTTACTTATCTAATTAAACTATCACAGTTAGTGTCACGTAAACATATATTCTTACTTGCGTTTGATAAACTAATACAGTCACATATATTTGTGCATCACATGAAAATTATATATTAAACCCAAAATGCAATATAACTAGATGGATTAACAAGAAATAGATACACATAATTTGTAGAATACTTCTCTTTATTGATATCTTTAGATGATTATAGACTATATCCGCCCTACACACACAGCTATAGGGGTCTACGCACTCAGCTGCAGACATCCACCCTAGGCCTCCATGCACTCATCTGTAGAGCCTCTTCCTATGCTAAGACCCGAAACTTAGACTTCTCTACCAAGACTTCGAGCCTTGTCTTTTACCACTAAAAACTTATCACTACTTAGAGCTACTTACTTAGCTCTTTTTATACAATCCCATCGTCCGCGGGCCATGGGTAGATCTTTACAGCCTAATTTACACTTTACAAAATAAGGGTGGACAACCCTTTATGACTCATGACACCTTCACGCTTCGTGACAAAAGAAGGTGGAGACTTTAAAACTTTATTACAAAATTTGACCCAAAACTTCGGCTTTTAGCCCAAAAACTATCCTTGGGGGATCTCATTCCCAATAAGCCCCCAACACAAACATCGTGACTCGCCCTTAGGTCATTTTGTGGGTGCAGAGATCTTAGTGCGAAGACCTCCCAACTCGACCTGTATGACTGCAAGCCTGGCAGTGCATTGTGCGGCCTCCTGCTTTACTTCTTTAACCATCTACTCGATTACTTCTCATGAACTGTTGGCATGAAGCTTCTATTGAGTTGTTTGCAGAGTCGCAAGATTTTCTTAAATAGAGGTTGTAACTACATATGCCTCATCCAACTAGGGCTTCATTCACACCTTCAGCACTACCTCCTTGTGCTACGCTGCATCTTCCTCTTCCTTCAACTGTTTGGCTACTTGCAGCTTTTCCAATCTCTGCGTGAGAGTGATGGTTCACACTATGCCTTGGAGCTCATCATAGCGCTGCTGCAACTCGTCTGCTTCTGTCTCCATCCACTATACATTAGGGTCCTCATACAAGCTCGTCAAGACCTCGAATGATTGTTCAAAAAGTTGTGTTTAGTCTACTATTGCACTATTGACCATCGATATTGCCTCTGTGACAGCAGTTGCACGTTGCCCCTTTACTTCTTGCGGAGTTGAAGGTTGGGCCTTCAACTATAATGCAGTGATCGATAGGTTCAACTCCAACTAAACCCTCGATAGCTTTGTGTGAGCATTGCCCACCTTCGTAGCCAGCTTGCAGACGTGCACCTCGACAATTCTTCCTTAGGAATGGCCAACTCCAGGACCGCTGGGCATGCCTCCTCTATGACCTGAAGTATTTTCTTGTTTTGTTCAGTCACTTTGGTCACGAAAACAATGGCAGAGTCTCTCTTTAGGGCCATCTGATCATTGTTAATCCTTTGCTTGTTGATCACCTGTAGAGCATGGTGCTCATGAGCCCTCAACTCCACGATCACTCCATCTTGTAATAGGTGGAGCGCCATGCCAGGGAGCACTGCCAGATTCAACCCTACTCCCTTGAGGGTGCTAACAGTGGTCCTGTTAGCTTCATTATCCATGGTCAGTGCTCCATCGGGCAACATTATCATGCTAGCGACCTTCGTGCATAGCATGTCCGCAACTTCTGAAGTGCTCATAGCAAGGCTGGTCAAAATTGTGCCAGCCTGTGACACACGGATCTGCAGCTCCTGCAGACCTATCTGGATAGCCCCCAATATTAGTTGATGTTTCTGCTCAAACTGTTGTAGGGCCTTCACGGTGACATCCCACACTATGTCTCCGTTGTCATGCAAATCACCCTCTATGAGGGTGATTAGGTCTAGCGATGTCTTAGTGGCCTTGGATTTCTTTGTATACCCTCCTTTCTCTTTCTCCCTTGGATGTTTGATGTGGTCAAAAGTCTCCTATGGGTCCGCATTGTGCTACTCTATCTACTCGTCCATCTCTTCCTCTATCTCAAGTGTAGACCTGTCTGGATAGCCCCCAATATTAGTTGATGTTGCTGCTCAAACTATTGTAGGGCCTTCACAGTGACATCCTGCACCGTGTCTCCGATGTCATGCAAATCATGCTTTGTGAGGGTGATTGGGTCCAGTGATGTCTTAGTGGCCTTGTATTTCTTTGTATACCCTCCTTTCTCTTTCTCCCTTGGATGTTTGATTCAGTCGAACGTCTCTTGTGGGTCCGCGTTGTGCTACTCTATCTACTCATCCATCTCTTCTGTTGTCTCAGGTGAAGGTGACCTCGTACCTTTGTCAGAGCCCCACTCTGTTCCACCTTTTTTCCTCTCCGTTCGCTAAATTGCATCAGACTCTGCCTGGGCCTTGTCAGTGGCCTCCTTCTTTTTTTCGGCCACCTGTGTCATCTTGAGCTTGGCCTCCTCCTTCTTGCGCTGCGTGGCAGACTTGTTCGCCCCCACTGCTAAGTCTACTATAGTGCCCCATTATGCTGGCCAATGATCAAGTACTGCATCAATGGCGTCATTCGTTGCCAAGTAAGGAAACCCATACCATGTTTGCATAGAGTCCTTTCATGCCCTTATGGACACATGGTGAAAATCTTCCTTAAACTCTGCGTAGCCCTGCAGGTTGAAAAACATCGTAGGTGACAACTGAGGTTTGTGATTAATGGCCATGCGGATGTTCATCTCCATGAAGATCCATAAGACCTTGTTGTCATTGATGTGTTTTGCATCCATGGTCACCCACAACGAAGCGTACTTCACAGATTCTGGTAGGTCCATCGTGACCGAAGGGAATTGACTATTTTATAGTAGCTCCTATTCTACCAGTACAATAGACATCAAGAGCCACACATAACGGAAAGTATTTCTAAGCTCTTGTGCCTTGCAAAAATTTTCAAGGAACTCACCGCAGAGATAGTGTGCCCAATTGAACTGGACTCCTTCAGCGCACTCAACTGCTAGTGCGACAACAGGCATTGTCACCTCATTGGCACAACACTTTCTCATCATCTTTCCTACCAAAATTTCTGTGGCCACCTTTAGGTAGGGGCACTGGTACTTGATATGGCATAGCCCCATAGTTTCCTAACAAGCTTAAATTTTTCCTTCATGACCTCCGCGAGGGCCTCCTCGCCACCTTTTCCCCCAAACATTATGGCTGGATTTTCTCTTGTGTAGGAAACTGTGTGATCCTATGGATCAATATGTCAATGATGGGTATTGGCTCCTCCAGCCATAGACACCAATCATGCACCAAGCATAGCAGCTGCTTGATGACCAATACTATAATCGGGATGTGGTTGTAATACAACACCCATAGCAGGTTGAGTAGACTTGCCTTGTCTGCTCCTCTGAGCCACTTCCACAACTCCAATGCAGTCATCCCAGTGGTTGTGTCAATAATGTGGTGCATTAGCTACTCAGTTGCCAAGTGTGGAAATATGTCATGGTCAGCTAAGTCCTAGTCTTCAAGTTTTAATAGAGGAATCCACCCCAAGTGTGGTCCTTCAAAGACAATCTCATCCGGCAGTAGAGGGGTTTGCAAGGGGACCTTACTCTCATCGATATATTTTGGCACCTTAGTCTTGCCCTTGCATAGAGGAATGTACTTAGGCAAATGAGTCATAGGGTCTGCACCCTAGCCTTCAACTTCCTCCACATCTATCCCCAATTCCTTGTCATCCATTGGGATGTCTTCGACTTTCTCCTCCTCTAGCTCTAGATTGATGGATTTGCCCTTCTCCTATGCGGTGGGCTTGTCCTTTGCTGGATTTCTTCTTGACGATATGCACACCAGTTTTGCAGGTTTCTTGCCCTCTTTATCTTTCATGCTCTGCTTGGTTGGGGTCGACTTTGGTCTTGGCGTCCGTGGTGATATGGGGACTTCCGCTAATACTTCGGCAACCTCTAGAGCAACTTCTTTTGCCTCCCCAACTATTTCCGGCATAGCCTCCTTGATGGTCATTGCTTCGGTGTCCATAACTATTGCAGGTGTCGACATGATGTTATTCAACAGCGCTCATGTCATCTTTGGTAATTTCTCAAATGCTAAACTCGCTATAAGAGCCTTGAATAATTCTCGGTTCATGTGTGCCTGAGAGCTCAACAATTTGATTCTCAAAATGCCAAGTGTTTTTCACTAGGTAGCCACCTATTATTTATAGGGCATTTTGAATTCAAATCCGATCATTCCCCCCACATTCAGTTCATTATTGTCAGATTGGCGATAGATTTTCAAGGATTTGATCCATAAATTTTATCTTAAATGTTGGCTGCCTGCTCCATTTGGCCGCATTTCGACCGTGAAATCATGACTCGCTTCATGTTATCGTGAAACCTGTGACACTTCCTTTCTCCGTACACTCCTCCAATTGCACAACTCCCTAACCTGAGCAGTGTAGTTTATAGTCCCACACCTCCTTTTAGCTGCCTAGAGTGCTAAGGATGTGCTACCCTCATATAGTCACCTGGCTGGACTATCGGTGTAT
>APFE030159382.1:0-68517 GCA_000404065.3 Pinus taeda
GGAGTAGTAATTCCCATCAATGCATTACAAGATATGGTCGGATTCATTTCTTCTTTATCTAGGCTTTGTTCCTAGAGTATATCCTCTTCTTTTGACATTTCTTGTTCCTTTTCTTCCTCCTCTTCAAAATCTATGTAAAATAATTTCTTCTCAGCACACTTATGATCTTTAGTGTCTTTTCTATCACAACTGTAACTAAGCCCTTTTGTTCTTTTTTCTTCCAATTGTTGTGGTGTCAACCTTGTAGGTTGTGGAAGGGTAGGGGCAACAACACTTCCATCTATATAATTGTGAGTGGTAGGCTTCCTTGTTACCATAATTTTTCTTTCCATTTTTCTTGCCAACTTGAATGCCTTTTCCAATGAACGAGGTTCCCAAAGGCAAACCTCATGTTGGATGTTATCCTTTAAATTCCCAATGAACACATCAATCCTATGCTCCTTTGGAATATCTTTTACCCTTATATTCAATTTTTGGAAGTCTTGAATGTGCTCCATAATTGAACCCTTTTGTTTGAGATTTATCCATTGGCTAAAAAAAGTGTTGTTTTTTATATCCTCATAATGTGCTATCATTTCATTCGTAAAAAATGCCCAAGTCACAATTTGTTTATGAGAGCAAAGCCATCGATACCATACAAACTAAGTTGTTTCCAAATATAAAGTTGCATTGTGTACCTTTTGTGTGTTTTGCACATTATGAAGATCGAAATATTGCTCCATTTGTAGTATCCATGTTATGGGATCCTTGCCTTCAAACTTCCTCATATCGATCTTTGGAACATGGTGGGTCTTTGATCCAATGTTAGAGTCTATGAAATCACAATTAACATTTATTTTGTTCTCACCATGAGTTTCATTTACTACCCTTTCTCCATTAGTAAGCATTTCTTGTAGAAACTTTGTCAAATATGCCTTCAAATCTTCCATGTTGCCTTTAAGTTTTTCTTCTAAACCATCCATGTTAGCTTCCATGCCTTTCTTTAAACCATCCATCTTAGCTTCAATGCCATCCATCTTAGCTTCCACCTCATTCATCTTAGCTTCTACACCTTTCTTTAAACCATCCATCTTAGCTTCCATGCCTTTCTTTAAACCATCCATTTTAGCTTCCACGTCATCCATCTTAGCTTCCATGTTTTTCTTTAAACCATCCATCATAGTTTTTGTTATTTTTGTGAGAATGAATTTTCTTACACTTGGTCTCGTAATTTTGATATATCATGTTGCATTTCTTCCTCTTCGTCATGAGTCATGCTAGATATTTTAGGTTACTTACTAGGTGTTTCCATTTTCTTTCTTCGAGGCATCAATTAATGATAATCATTCTTCACTATGCCCTTTGAATTCCTTCAAACTAATTTTTCAAACCAAACTTATGCAAATTTAAAAAAAAACTACACACCTTTTTTCACTTTGTAGGAGCTCGATATTGTATATAATGTATCTATGAAATTTCGGATCTTCAAGGTCTAAAATTACGAACTGTGGTAGCCCTCTGAGTCCTCTTTCCAATGCCACAAGTTTGATCAAAATTGGATTCTCCAAGAAAGCGTTATGCCCAATCTCCCAAGATGACTTGATTATACACCTCTTCAGTAGAGCAAAATTATACGAAGTGCCACGTGTCACTGTTTCAACTTTCGAACTTGAACACAATGCAAAGAAAACTACAGTAAGTCATTTTTCTGCAACTTCTTACGAAATTTCAATCTGATACTCAAAGAGAAAGTTATGACGATTTTCCCAAGGCCACCTGTTTGGGATGTAATTTAGGAGCCTGCAAAAACCCTAAATTCCTTGGATCATATCTATGAAAATATAGTGAGACAAGATCTGAAATTCAGACCCAAGGATCACCAAGATTTCAGATCAAATGTTATTTTTTTTTTATCTTCTGAAACATCGCAGAAAAAATTTATAGCAAAAATGTCACGATGACCTGTTTTGGAGCAGCGAAACCTTAGAATGCAAAGCTCTGATACCAAATGTTATGAAACTAGCTCACAAAAAGATAGAAAAGATAGATCAACGACTTATAAATTAGCCTCTTCGAGGGGGCAACCTCCTTTACATTACACAAATGAACAATTCTTGGATGATACAAATGACAAAACCTCCTTTCTATATATAGGAGTCTAGGGAGTCACAATATAATCAAAGCCGACATAACAATGATAATATAAGGGCACAAAAATAACAATAGTGGGCTTCTATGGGGCACAAAAATAACAATATGGGGACAATAGTGGCACACCAATAATAATAAGGGCTACAATGAAAATAGTAATGGGGGAATCACTAGTATTATAGGGACCCAACAAACTCTTCAATAGTCGTCTCCCTCCAGACTACATTCAAACAAATTTAAATACCCCAACAACTCCTCTAAATTAAGCTAAAAAAAAACCGGTCTTATCATTTGAGATAATTGTAGATTAATAACTAGCGAGGAAGTGAAAAAGAAGGATAAATTTGATTTTTTTGTTTGTTAGTATCCTGTGAAACAAGATAAAGGAGACATGGGAACCTTCATTTGTATATTAGAAGCTTGCAGATCAGAGACTTACCTGTGAATACTTCTGACCTATTTTGAGACACATTTGTCGCAGATCCATGGGAAGGTTATTGACCTTTTTTTTGGCCTGTGACTCAGGCAATTTTTTTTCAAACTTGTGGCTAAGTTCTCTCAAAACAACAAGGAAATTACAATGGATGGAATGTGAATTGACACAAAATTGAAGACATTATATTGTGAATGTAATAGTAACAACAGATACAAGTCACATTAGGTAAAAAATCTTAAGTCCGATTCATGCTCAGAACTGTGGTATTTTAAGTGTGATGCAAAGTTTCTAAAAGACATGGAGAAAAACCATCTTGGAAAATTTAAGGTAGACTTTAAGAGATATTGAAATTTAGCTCGAGAAAATATCCTTGAAGACTTGGTGAATCATTGTTAAATATGAATTGAACTATTGTGAAGAATTGTTTAAGGATCTTGTTAAGGATTTGGTGTTCAAACCCATTGAAGACACTTGTAGAAGCATATCGTGGAGACATTAGTTTACCTTGTAATGCATGACTGAATCCCTCGTGGAGTGACCTTGAAGAAGATTCCTTGTGCAAATGAAGAGTCTAAGAGACACCTTTGATGTCATTAAATTTTACTTTTGGATCATAGTGGAGAAGACCTCTTGCAGTAGCAGTTGAAGATCTCGTTGAAGTAGCCTTGTTGTGGAGACCTTTCTAGAAGTGATCTTGCAACAAACATTGAAGACTCTCTAGTTGCATTGATTGAAGAAATGTGAAGATGATGTTTTGAAAGTCTTCTAAAATCAATAAAGTTGTCATTGATGTATAATTTTTTTTTGAAGAGTATTTTAGGGCATTGTTGAAGGAAAATATACTGTCATGGCTTATTGTAGAAGACATTGGGATATTTGAAGAATTGTTGAATCCATATTGAGGATATGAAGTAGTGGGTTGGAGCTCTAGAGGATTGGAATTATCAAGAAGACTAGGTTGGAGCCTAAACCAATTGAGAGGGTTAGATCCCTAGAAGACCAAGTTGGTGCTTGACAAAGTATAGGTTAGAGCCTAGTGGATTGAAGATTAGTGTCTTCACCTAGGGTTAGAGCCCTACAATTTTCTTTGTTGATTTGGCTTTGGGATTGGTGTCTCAGGTTGGAGAACTAGAAACAATGGTTTTAAACAATTGGAGCTTGAATTCATGTAAAGAGAATGGAGTCTCACCAATTTCTGTTAAAAAAATCTTATCTTTGTATTTCATATTTAAATATAGATATATATATTTTGTTTATTATCTAAGTGATGTTGACTTGTAAATAACAGTTTCAAAAATAAATATTGGTTGACCACCCCCATTATTTCCAATAATTGGTATCAGATCCAATAACTTTAGTCTTAGGCTAACAGATGGAAGGTAGATCCTTAGAACACAAATGGCAAGGTTAAGGAAGAAACCAAACCTTTTGAAGATGTCTCTTCCTCACTCAATAATTCATATGAAAACCACGTTGACAAACCCCCCATGTTGAATGTAACAAATTTTGAAGTATGGAAGGGTAGAATGAAATTATTTTTAATGGCTCAAGGTTTTCAAGCATGGGAATTTATGGCTACTGGAAGCACAATGAAAGATGAGTCCAAGGAATTTAATGCAAGAGCAATTAAGGCAATCTTGATTCACCTACCAAATACTATAAAGATCAAAATGGAGAAATATTCATCAACAAAAGAGCTTTGGGAGAATCTTCAAGATCTTCACTCAAAAGGACTGTTGATCATGATTCCTGATCAACAAGATGATGGAAAATAACACAAAGGTGAACCATATAAGACAATTGAAACTAATGTTGAAGACACCAAGAAAAAGGAAAATGAAGAAAATGAAGAAGACCTCAAAGAAAATTTCAAGGCAAAAATTATGGTTTCCCTAAAAGATTTAAGAAAATTGAATAAGAAAAGTGAGGAACTCAAGAAGCAGGTACAAGATATTGATCGTGACCTTGAAAAAGTAAAGGAGGAAGTTATTCTTCTAAAGCATCAAGTACAAGAAAGAGGTGAGGGTCTCACCAAGTTTAAGGTAGAATTGCATCAAAATGAAAAGAGACATAATGAAGAAGTCACATTCATGACAAGTCAGTTGAAAGAAGCAAAAAGAAGGGAAGATAATTTATCAAGACATCTCATCCATAGATCCGTGGACTTGAACAAATTTGAAGCAAAAATTGCTCAACATAAAGAATAAGTCTCCTCCCTAAAATCTCAACTAGAAGAAGCAAAGAAACAAATGCAAGCAGATGAAGTTGAGAATCTAAAGGAACAATTGATCTTCTTCAAAGGACAAGTTGATCAAACAAGGAAGGAAAATAAAACTATGGCATATCAAATAAAAGAAAAAAAATGAAGATATTTTCTCATTTAAATCAAATGTCATCTATCTTAAAGTCCAAGCATGTGAAGAAACATGGATGAAGGAAGAAACGGAGAACCAACTAACAAAGAAAGATGAAAAATGCAAGAATATGAAAGAAGACATTGTTTCTCGAAGGAAATAGGTTGATCATTTGAACAAGAATCTGAAGAGTTCTCAAACCTTATATGACATCCTAAGTTCTCAAAGATCCCCCCTTGATAAATATGGTCTTGGGTATGCAGGTGATTCTTCCAACAAAATTATGCAAACCTTAGTTTACCAAAAGAAAATTTGCAAGGAGATACCCTAATGTACATACTAATAGAGATTATGCTCCTCCATTCATGTAAAAAATGAATGTTTAAAATGCCATGATGCTGGACATTTGGCTAGAGATTGCAAATTAAAGTGTGTCCCTAGACAATCTGAAGTATCGTCAATCAAGAAGGGAAAGAGAGTCACAAAGGTTTGGAGAAGAAAGCATGTTGCACCAATTTTTTTTTTTTGAATGTAATTTGAATGCTCAAGGCATCAATACTTGTTGTTGGTCAATTTAAGGACATCTTAAGAATATCATGCATATTGTTAGGGGGAGCTTATGAAATTGCCAACATGATGACAAAGACAACAACGTCTTTCCAGGGGGAGAAACCTAATGACAGAAAGAGAAGCATGATGACAACAGGAGAACCATGAGTAGAATGATGTCCAGAGAAAGCAACACATTGATAGGGGAAGTATTTGTTGGAAATGTTTTTCTTGAAAAGCACCCCATTTTCTATTGATGTCAAAAAGGGAGAGAATGCTAAAAGGGGGAGAGAAATGCCATTAATGAAAAAGGGAGAGATTTTTGGATAAAGTTGTCATTGACGTCAATACGATGGAAACTTGAATGCATTTTTGAAGATGGTGAAACTCTAACACTATGAAGAACCCCTAGGTGCCAAATCCATGATGTCCTAACATTAATTGGATGGAATCAATAGTTGAAGCATGCCTTGGATAACCCTAACCCAAGTTGTGTTGAAGCAAACTCTAGAAGATAAATCCTAACCCTAAATGCATAATACCCTAACCCTAAAATTCATATTGAAACATAAAACCCTGGAATGATGAGTTGGAAAGCCCAAACTCTAATTGAATGTAATGAAACCCTCAATGATGGAAACCCTAACTTGTGCAATGAAGCCCTTGTCCTAATATGTTGGAACCCTACCTTGCTAAGCCTAAGCCTATTCCATAATCATATATTCCCTACTCCTAATGGACATAAGAGCTTTAGCTGGTGCTTAAACTACTTACTACAAATACCCTAAGAACATCCTAAGAAACCCTTGTAAGACCTTGAAGAACATCTATTGAAATCCTAAATCCATGCATGAAAAACCCTAATTCAATTAATGCCCTTATTCCATAAAAGAAATTTATTAATAGGACTATTATGCAAATGTATATGATGAAAGAAAAAAATAAATTGCCAACATTAGAGGTCATATCTTGAAGGTATGACTACATCAATTTATAGAGGAGATTTGTAGCTTTCCAATGAGTATCTACTTGACTCCTAATTCCTTGTCATTGAAGAAAAATCATTTTTTGAAATTAAAATATACCCAAAAAAATAGAAAGTCTCCTATATGACTTGAGTAGGCTCAACACAACTCTTCAATAGTCGTGTCCCTCCAGAACACATTCAAACAACTATAAATACCCCAAGAAATCCTCCAAATTAAGCTTAGAAAAAATTCAGTCATATCATCTAAGATAACTACAAATTAATAAGTAGCGAGGAAGTTAAAAAGAAGGAGAAGTTTGAATTTTTTTGTCAGTTCATGTTAAATGAACTAAAGGAGACCTAGGAACCTTTAGACATGTATTATAAGCTTGCAGATCAGAGACTTACCTGTGTAGACTTATGACCTATTCTAAGACACATTTGTTGGAGACACGTGGGAAGGTTATTGACCTTCTTTTTGGCCTGTGACTGTGACAAAACAATTTCAGACCTGTGGCTAAGTTCTCTTAAGAAACAACAAGGAAATTACAATGGTTGGAAGGTGAATTAACACAGAATTTAAGACATTATATTGTGATTGTAATAGCAGCAACATGTCCAAATTACATTAGGTCAAAAATCTTAGTCCAATTCATGCTCATAACTGTGGTCTTTTAAGTGTGACTCCAAGTTTCTAAAAAGACTTGGAGAAAAACCATCTTGGAAAAATTTAAGGTAGACTTTAAGAGATCTTGAACTTCAGCTAGAGAAGATATCCTTGAAGACTTGGTGAAACATTATTAAAGATCAGTTGAACCATTGTGAATACTTGTTGAAGGATATTCTTAAGGATTTGGTGTTTAGACCTATTAAAACTTGAAGACACTTGTAAAAGCATATCGTGGAGATGTTATTGAAGACATTGGTTGACCTTGTAATGCATGACTAAATCCCTCACGGAGTGACCTTGAATAATATTACTTGTACAAATGAATAGCCTTTGAGACACCTTCGATGTCATTAAAGTTGAGTTTTGGAGCAAAGTGAAGAAGACCTCTTGCAATAGCAGTTGAAGACCTTGTTGAAGTAGCCTTGTTGTGGAGACCTTTCTAGAAGTGATCTTGCAACAAACATTGAAGACTCCTAGTTGTGTTGATTGAATAAATTCTTGAATATATGTGAAGATGATGTTTTGAAAATATTGTGAAATCAATAAAGTTGTCATTGATGTATAAAGCATTTTTAAATATTATTTGAGGGCATTGTTGAAGGCAAAGATACGATCAATGCTTGTTGTATAAGACATTGGGAGCCTTGAAGAATCGTTGAATCAATATTGAAGATCTGAAGTAGTGGGTTGGAGCCCTATAGGATTTTAATGTTCGAGAAGACCATGTTGGAGCCTGAACTAGTTGAGAGGGTTGGAGTCCTAGAGAATTGGAGTCCTCAAGAAGACCAAGTTGGTGCTTGGAAAAGTATAGGTTGGAGCCTAGTGGATTGAATATTGGTGCCTTAACCTAGGGTTGGAACCCTTCAATTTTTCTTTTTTGATTTGGCTTTAGGGTTAGATCCTAGAACAAATTGTTGTATAATTTGGAGCCTGATTCGTTGTAAAGAGGATTGGAGTCCTTGCCAATTTCTTGTTAATAAAATCATTTATCTTTATAATTGTTCATTTTTCATTTTATATAAGTGATCTTAACTGGTAAAATAACAATTGTAAAAATAAATATTGATCCAACCCCCTCCCAGCATTTCCAACACAACTTCCTTGCTAGAGACCCCTTTCCCTTTGCTCATCCCTACACCATACACACCTCTACCAGAGTTCTCATGCTATTCATTGGGGCCACAACTTGGAATGCCAACTAAAATTTAATGGACCTTGGAAAATAAAATGCCACTAACAAGCTCTGAACCACTTGAAATCATATATTATTCCATCTTAATAATTTTCATGTCCACCCTCGCTTTCAAACTTTCGAGTTGGGCTTCTGTCAGGGTTGCTCTAGACACATTGTCTCCCTCCAATAGCTCAACTTGGTAGGTTAGAATATCTAATCTATCCATAAGAAACTTAAAATGTGAATTCCATGGTCTTGTTATAGTGCTCCATCTCAGATTTTGGATGCTAGTCACTTGACAATGCCATCTCCAAACGTTTCAATAACAGATAAGTGCGAAAATTACGCCCAAAGAGAAGGAGAATAGATGCTCAAAATCTTGGAAGAGTTGAATTAAATATGCATTCTTTAACCATGCTCCATCGTATGCTTTCCTAAGCCTCCATTAAATCCATATCTTCACTGGTATTCATTTCAATTATGATCTCGTCCTTCCCAGGATACCAAATTAAATTTTCTTCCAAATAATTTGCAAAGACGTGAGGCAAAGATTGTATGAAATTTTTCTCCATTAATATAGGAACCTTCAATATTGTCATTCAGAGATGAGTTCCAACCATTTGTTTGTCACCACGACCTTGACACTCTTAGGAGATAGAGATGATCTCCTCAAAATACCACATACAAATTTAATTCCTCCAGATAGTGATATGCCACACTCCCTATCTGTCATCCATGCAATGAGTTATTATCCAAATATTAGAATTCATGTCAACACCATCGATGTTGGCTCGATGCACCAAGGATGAGATAATCCACTTATTGAATGGGAACGTAACCATTTTCATTTGCATACTATTCGAGAGCTCCATCCCTCAACTTCGCTCCTCGGTTCGCCATAAAATTGACCTCACCATTTAAGTGTCTCAATACATGATAAAGGGAGACTTCTTATAGCTTTGTTTAACTATAGAATTATCCTTTTCACCATTGAGGGTTATGTGGGATTAGATGATGATTGGAGCTTTGATTTCATTCTAATAACTAGAATGTAATCCCTAAGAATGTTGAGCTTCTTAATGCTATGCTTTATAACAATTTCCAATCCTTTCCATAGTGATAGGAATTTTGCCTTGTTATTTGTGGTTGTGCCTAATCCCCACGCATATATGATTTATTTTTGTTCCTTAGGGAAATATATCACCCCTCCTGCTCCTGATTCCCCTAAAAAATACATAAAATATTACAAACTTAACAATTCAAATATATATTTAAGACATAACACGTTTATGGATTTTTCACGAGGGAAGAGTAGTGATGTGTATTAAGGTTTAGGAGATATCGTTAGGGTTTTTTGGATTTTTTCTTCAATTTATGGTGGATATGTGTGAGGTTTTTGCATATATCTAATCTTTTAAAGGGTGCAATGGCTACAACTAGAGGGGGAGAGCAAACCCCTCCTTTAAAAATATTGTAATGGGGGATAAAAATGACAAAGGAGGAGCTTCTAGATTAGGCACGTGCCTCTAGAGGAGACCCAGGTGAACAACCAACAATGGGAGTGGCATGGAAAATGAAAAATCTAAGGAAATTCCTTCCAAAAGCGAAAAAAGATCTGATTTTTGAGGTAAAATTTGAAACTATTGCGAATTACATACAATATATGAAGGACAATGCCTTCATATGTAAATTCACAGGGTTTTTTCCAACATTGAGGGAACTTGTAAATTGGATCCAATATAAGTGGCAACCAAAGGGAGAGATTGATGTGGAATTGGAATCCAAATGGTTTCTTCATCGCCGTATTCACCAACTTAAAGGATAGAAATAGGGTTTTTGAAAATGGCCCGCATTTATTTAATAATGTAATGCTCTTCATGCACTTCTGGTAGGAAATATACAACCCATATTAGGAAAAATTGTTGGCAGCGCCAATATGGGTGAGACTCTTTTATCTTCCACGAGATTTTTGGGAGCTTGGCACTTTAGATGGTAACAAAAATTCTATACGAAACTTTGTAAACATATCATAGGTTACCAAAGGTGGGCGATATACATCCTATGCCCACATTTGTGTTTACATGAACATCTCAGAACCACTACTAGAGTCCATTGAAATTCATTTCCAAGATGAGGTATGGAAAGAACCCATTGACTATGAACCCATTCCCTTTCAATGTAGAATATTCCATGTATATGGATGCTTGTTTTGAGATTTCCCATTGGTGCTGGCAGAAAGCAAACAAACACCACCCAATAGTGGGGATGTAGAGTGATTCACAGTGGTTTCCTCAAGACGATGTAATGCCAAACCACCACTAGTAGGCAAGATGAGGGAGACACTTCAATCCAAAAATCAATTCATGACCCTAGAGGTGTAGGAACCTTCAAAATTGAGTAGATCCAAGAAGTCGAGGGCAGGAGGATGAGATGCGCTCCCTCAAAATTAGAGAAAGTTGGATAGATGGGTAGAAAATAGTAACAATACATAGGAACATGCTCAACTAGAGTGAAAAACAATGAAGGTTGAACCAGACAATAGATTAATTACTGATAAGGGAGATTATCTCATAATGCAAGATATGTTGACCTCCAACAAATCTCACAAGGTAGGTTCACCAACTAGGGAGACAACAGATGTCACAGAGGATATGGTGATGAAGGACCAAGATGAAGGGAGAAAGAGGGATAGCCAAAAGAATTGACCAACTCCTCGCTTTCGAAACTAATCTATCATCTTGTTGATGTTCAAATGATCCATGCAGTGCCAATATTGTCTTGTCTAAACTAGGGATCTAGACAAGCTCTCACGGTGAGGGATCCAATATTCCCAAAGAATATAAGCAGAGGGGGCATAAGAGAAACATAAAAAAACTTAGTGAAACATGGGAAACTTTGTTAAATACATGCCAATTCATAGCAATCATGGAGGTGTTCTCCTCCTTTGAACCTAACCCGAAATGAGGCTCATCTCATGGAACATCATAGTCCTGAATAAAAAAGGAAGGCATAGGATTTTGTGAGAAAAAATCAAAAGAAAAAGACCTTTTGAAATTATCATTCAAGAAACAAAATGCTATGAAGAATCTCTTAGATCAATAGTTGGAACATGTTGGAAAGGGTGTCAAGCAATTGTGTTGGATGCCAAAGGTTCAACGGGAGGTGTGGCCATTCTTTGGAACATGCAAGAAATCTATTTCGACAACTAGTTGGCCATGGTAAAGACAATCAAAGGTAGTTTCCACTAACTTGGTTCAAAGGAAAAGGGGTGCTTAACAACAGTCTATGGTCCCCCTATTGCCACATAAAGAGAAGCCTTCCTCAAAGACCTCAGAGCTATCAAAGCTCTTATAGGGAAAAATTATGGATCATGGCTAGTTATTTCAATATGATCACATTATTAGAATAAAAGAAGGGGGGAATATGAAGACTAGATGCAAAGGCCTCCCAATTTTTATTTTATCACAATTAGGCAGCTGGAACTTATGGACCTATTGTGAAAATTCCTTGAAATGCAACAATTGAAATTTATTCTTCTAATTAATTAATTATGCAGTTTATTTGTTATGACAAAACGAATAAATCACACTACAATTTATTCACAGTAAAAATGATGCGGAAAAATTAGCTGGAAACTGAGAAAATAGATGCATACAGATAATAAATTTGACACATATTTTTGGACAAAGGTTGCTGGAAAAACCCAACTGGGAAAACTAGTGCAACAGATGAGGTTTTATTTTACTATGCAATAACAAAAATTTGAGTGCAATGTTTAGATGCCAATATGGCTATCTAGAAGCAAGATAATCTGGCTAAAAATATTAGTGAGGCAGTTTGTCTCACCCGAAACTGATCTCGGCTTTGAAATTGGCTATGTCTGGGCTACTCGAAACCCCTGCATCAGCCTTTACATAGGCTCTACTAGCATTGACTGTGGAACTATTCTAAAGTTATCATTTTCCCCAACTTAGCCATTGAAGGTGACTCGCTTGGCCTCGTGGAACCTCTTCTGGCCACTAGCACTGAATCAACCTATACTCTAGCCAAATCGAACTTCGCTTTGAAGCTGCCTATGTAGGCCCTGCGTAGCCTCACTGAGGAATAATGCGACCCTCTTGTTACTGACTCTTCGGCATTGGAAATATACCAGAACTTGTTGCCTATGCTCCCTTCTAGTTGCAAATATTCTTCCATACTTGACCTTTGCAGCTGGATAACTTGATATGCCAAGGAACTCACACTCTTGATGTGTCTATATCCATCTCCACCATTCCACTCTTATAATCTCTCGTTGGTGAACCAACAACCATGATTATATCTTCACCAACAACTAAGATCATCTTAAACTCAATTGGTGTGATTTTCTAGAGAATTCTCAGCTTTCCTTAATTAATTACTATTAGTTAACTAGTTTTCCCAAGTTAGAATTAGGAAAAATTTAAATGATGGCTAATTAATTTAATTTAGGCGTTTCACAAGCTTATCTTGTGAAACCTTTTCTAGGTTTTGAAGATATTGTGTTCTTATTCTCTCTGACACAAACCGAGACTAGAACACCTATTTGTCGATGCTACAAAAACTAACACTCCCTCTTAGTGAGGAAGGTGTTCTACTGTATTTATCCTATAACATCTTCCCTCACGCTATTGATGTCTGACATCCATAACATTTCGTCATTGTCCATCAATCCACTGAGCATACTCTGATTCATCTATTAACGGTGTAGTTGAACCATACTTCATTTGCGTTGTTGCTGACATTACACTTCTTCCAACTCTTCTCTACGCTACATTTGATCTCATGCTAATGTTGTTTTTGCAACTACTGCAACTAAGAATTGCTATGTGGATATACGATGTCCTTATACTAGCTCTGCAACTATCTCCTGAGTTTTGACTACAACTAATATCTACATTATCTACTCAGTATCTGTCTGTGCTACAACTACCTCTACACCCCTCTAGTAACTGACTGCAATTGGTTTCTACAACTGTCCCTCAAGATCTGACTGTGCCTATTGAAACTGATCCTCCTGCTATTGAAAAAACATGCCCCCCTGTAGCAAGGGTAATGATCCATGAGGGAACACCTATCCGATGCTATCCTCCTTATATCTTGCCCAAATCTCTACAACTTTAAGGAACTAAATTTCAAGGTCTCCCCACCTCTCTCTTGGAAGTATTTCTACATGCAAGGAGAATTCATGCTCTAATCTAGAGGACAAATCATCTATTTTTGTCGAAGCTACTATCTGCTACTCCCCTACTTGTACTTCTTTTTCTTGGGACATTAGAAACTATAGTGCCCAAACCTACCACACCTAAAGCACTTGATATTCAACAAATCCTTCTTCTTCTTCTCTCCTCCCTTTGAGCCTTGTCCTTGACTAGGACCTTTCTTCACCTTCCCATGTCATTCCCTTTAGTTGCAAGGGCCACGATTTCTTTATCCTTCTCTTCTTTCAATATCTTGTTGTTGATGCTTGTTCCATTTACGTGACTAAGTATCATCTCCTCTTGTGTGAAGTCACACCATAGACAACACCAACTAGGTAGCATATCTCACCCAAAAATAACTTGGATGAAATTATGCCACTCCCTGGTGAAACCATTAAGAGATACTCTGATGAGCTCGTTATCTATTGGTTTTCCTAAAATGACTACAAGCTCATATCTGACACTCAGAATCATGGAGAGATAAGATGTAACACCTTCACCCTCGTGCATTTTTATAGCCCTCAATTTCTCCTTCAATAACATCTTCCGGTTCTTGGGAGTATCCTGATAAAGCTTTATGATGGCATCCCACACTTCCTTGGGTGTATTCTTATCTGCAACATGTAGAATATATGATCTTGAACCCGATTGAGAATCATCCTCTTAGCGTTTTCCATCTCCTTATTATAGTTTGCTAGCTATTGTTGATCTATAGGTATGACTACAATGTTTTCTGCATACGTCTTTAGACCATGATCATCTAGCAGGAAAGTCATCCTGGACTTCCAGATGCCATATTTAGAGGCTCCATCAAGCCTGTCCTGATCAGGTAGCCTTAGTGTGTCCATCCCTAGGAAACTCAAAAACTGGTAAAATAAACATGGAAGCTCCCTCTCTTCCTTGTGGCCATGCTGCTAGTACTCACTCTCCTTGAGGAGTGCACAAATATGTTACTTCTTGGCTCCAGAAATGCTTCTTCGGTGAATGTAATGCTTTTAGCTGCTCACCGAGACTAATCATTCAACCTTCCAAATATCCTCTTCTAGTAAATAAACCATGATCTGCATTCTCAACAACTGGAGCTAGCTACTCTGGAAAAACCACATGGGCTGCTGCAACTAGAAATCTATAATTTCCTCGTGAAAACTAGATTTGGAAACCCTTTGATAAAATTGGAAGTCCCCTCTGTGTGTGATTTTCTTTTCCACCCAGTGTTGATGTTCTACTGCAAAACCTACTACAAACCAACTATGCCCAGATATGCTCAATGAAATGAATGATTTGCTCATTAGAACCCTCTATTTGACAAATCCTCTACTTGCAAATTTTTGCTACTGAGGCTAACCAATTTTTCTATTTGCTGCAACTGAAAATCGAATTCCTGCCTCTCCTAATTCACACTCATGGCTAGCTTCTGTGCAGATTAGAGAAATTCTATCCAGAAACTGCCTCTGAAGCTGTAAAATTTATCCTTCGTTACTGAGCTTTTGATTTATCCTCAACACTGCTCTGATACCATGTGAAAATTACTTGAAATGCAAAAACTGTAATTTATTTTTCTAACTGATTAATTATGTAATTTATTTGCTCTAACAAATAATGAATAAATCACACTGCAATTTCTTCACAATAAAAACACTACAGAAAAATCAACTAGAAACTGAGAAAATAAATGAAGACACACAATAAAATTGACCCCAATGTTTTTTGAAAAAGTCTTCGGAAAAACCAAACTAGGAAAACCGGTGCAACAATTGAAGGTCTATTTTATTATGCAGCAAAAAAATCTGAGTACAATATCTAGATGCCAATTTGGATATTCGGCAACAAGATAATCTAGCCAAAAATATCAGTGAGACAATTTGTCTCACTCGACAATGATCTCAACTCCAAAATTGTCTCTGTCTTGGCTACTCGAAACCATTGCATTAGCCTCTGCGTAGGCTCTATTCGCAATGCGTGTGGAACTGCTATAATGTTATCATTTTCCCAACTCAGCCATTGGAGGTGATTCACTTGGCCTCTTGGAACCTCTTCCAACCACTAGGACCTGAATCGACCTCTGCTCCAGCGAAATCAAATTGCCCTCTAAATCTAGTTGCGCAACCTCACTGAGGAATAATGTGGCCCTCTTGATGTTGACTCTATGACAATGGAAATCCACTCGAACTTGTTGCCTCTACTCCCTCTTGCCTCTGCGTCCCTTTTGGCTCGAACTCTTCTTCTTTGCTTGACCTCTACAATTGGATATCTCGATTTTCCAAGGAACTTGCACTCTTGATGTGTTTATTTCCATCCCCATCGTCTTGTTGTTATAATCTCTAGTTGGTGAACCAACGACCATGATTATATATTTTTCAATGGCTAAGATCATCTCAAACTCAATCTGCATGAGTTTCTAGAGCGTTCTCACCTTTCCTTAATTAATTACTATTAATCAACCAATTTTCCTAGGTTAGACTAAGGAAAAATTTAAATGATGGCAAATTAATTTAATTAAGGCATGTCATAAGCTTATCTCTTGAAACCTTTTGTGGGTTTTGAAAATCTCGTTTTCTTAACCTCTTTGACACAAATCAAGGCTAGAACACCTGTCTGATGCTACAAACACTAACACTACACACTCTAAATGACATATTCACTTAGAGCAACATATAGGGAGGTAAACATCAAATCACCTCTAAGCTTGATCACTTTCTTATTTATGAGAATAATTTTTTATATTTTTTTTTTGGTGAGGTCACCATCCTTCCTAGATTGGGATGAGATCATTGGCTCATTTGCCTTTAGATAGATTTAAAAATCACTCCTCACAACCATACCTTCCGAAAAGTTTCTAGCTTCAGGAACCCTCATTCATGGAAAAGGTTCGAGAGTGGTGGGCAGAATTAAGTTTTGATGGGCCTTCAGTCATGAAGTCATTCCAATTGAAATTAGAAAGTCTCAAACTTAAGATCAAGGAATGGAATAGGAATGAATTTGTAATAATCCCTACCATCTTGCAAGTAGGTAAAGGTTATGTTTATGGTGTCATTCATGGTACATTCATTTGATCACCTTGCATTGGTAGAATCATTGTAATTATTCAGTTGTCAATGTATACATATGGAAAAGTTAATATACATGCCTATCCATATATGTATGTATGAACATGCTTAAATGCTTGGTTATTAATTGATAATAATGTAAATATGTATAAGGCATGTACATGGTTTTTGTAAAGCCTTATGGCTATATCAAGAAAATGTATGTATTTGGTTACTTTATATTTCAAGAGTGACTAATGTAAATGCATTTGAATATCATAGAGATAATGTAAATGTATAAATATGTCTACATATAGGGGACTAGGGTAAACTTGAAAAAAAAAATTACACTTGGCCTTTGAAGACTTCATTGGCCTATGGGAATTTCTTTGGGGTGTTTTTGTTTTGATGCAAGAGGGTTGGGCTAACTACAGAGAAGCCCTAACTAATCAAGAAAATGAGAGTCAGCGGAGGAGACACAAGAGGGGAAAGGAGAAGGAAACAATGGAGGAAGAAGGAAGGTACTAGAGAAGAAATGGTACCAAGAGCATAGGAGGAAAAAGAAGACACATGGGTGGGGTCAGTTGTACCGTGACACCAAGAAGAAAAGGTTGAACCAACTTCTTTGCGAGGGCCTAACATAGAAGGTTGGAGGCATGCTTAAAATATGAAGCCATCTCATTGCAAGAGAAAGGACGAGTATCTTCGGTATATTTTGATGGTTGAATCTCGTTGTACTATGACCGAGTTTTTAAAGAAGTAAAAGGGACGAGTTCAAGGAGTTTAGTAGCACGAGTTTACTTCTATAAGCTTAAGTTTATTTTTGGTGGTGGCTTGATATATATAGCCAGACTAAGGGCCAAAACTTTGTGCTTGAAGGATCTGCTTACATATGGTGTCTAGCTATGTATGCTAGTGGCTCGATTTGCTTGTATAAAGGCAATTTGAACCTCCATTCAAGGATAATCTTCATATTCCACTGGTCAACGTATTTTCACCTTCCCGAGTTGTGTAACGGTTGTTGGAAAAGATATACACTTCGTTGGAACCTTACCTCTATCAATTTAGAGTTGCATTTTTACTGCTGGACATGACAAAGGCTCGTAACAAGTGCGTTGGGTATTGCAGTAGTGTGGTAACAAGTTGCTTTCCATATGAATGAAACATCAATACTGTTCCTTATTATTACTCATTAAACATGCTTGGAATGCATATGGAGGCATATTTTATACATATATGTTATTTCCGTTGAAGAGGATTTCTATTATGGGTTTTTGGGAATATAATGGAGCTGCTATCTAATACCAGGTGCCATTTCTCCTATTTGTTCTTATATATTGAAGTTTTATACGAGTAGGAACTATTATAAGGGTGACATCTCCAAATACCAGCATGTATGATTTTTGTTGGGTATGAAATAAAATGCATTTTATGGTCCATATGTATATATTGAAGCATTGAGCATGACATTTGAAACACTGAGAGCTTAGTTTGATGCTTATGGTTTACTATGTTTATTTACTGAAGTCAAATATGTAAAAAATAAGGTACCTATAACACTATATAGTCAAGTTGTTTGAAATAATCTGCCACTGAAAAATTTAACAATAAAACTTAGAAAAAATTCCCAAGACCACAAAATCTCCAGGGAGGGATTTTACAGTTTGGACATAATCAACTTAGCAGGTTATTAGTTGGGGCAATGCTTGTTATTGCAAGGACATTTTTTCCCTATTGGAGGCATCATTGAAACATAGAACTATAGGGTCATAAAACTATATAACCTCTTCACGGTAGTAGCTAGGATATCAAGTTATTACTATGTGCTTTGATTTCAATAAGATAACTTGACTGACTTACATTATTGTATCTATGGAAGTGAATGTTTGGGCACTGCTTACTAAGCTAGGGATGATTAGCTTATGATCAGTGGATAAGTAGATTTGGAACTTATTGAGGGTGGAGGCATTAGCTCTGGAACCCCTCATTGGCTAAAGGGTGGAGGCTATTGGTTGCCTTGGGTTAGCCTTCATCGATGAGGACTTAAATATACTTTGGATTCCCTGTGCAGGGTAGAGTTACTGCAACAATAAACATAAGGGTGGAGGGTTTTGCCTATCGAGTCCCCCTTAATGATAGATGGGTGGAGGATATTACCTCTGGGGTCCCTAAGCTTGTAGTTGGATACCTTTGTGTAAGTTGGAGGTTGGATTAGATATCTAGACTCCCTGCACCTATACATTGTTATGCCATAAGGGTGGAGATCAAATTAGATCTTTGGAACCCTTGTACATGAACACTGTTATGCCAGTAAGGGTGGAGGTTGGATTAGATCTATGGAATGGCTGTACTTGAACATTGTTATGCTGGAAGGGTGGAAGTTAGATTAGATATTTGGACTCCCTACACATGTACACTACTATGCTGGAAGGGTGGAGGTCGGATTAGATCTATGGACTCCTTGCACCTGTACACTATTATGCTAGAAGGGTGGAGGTCGGATTAGATCTCTGGACTCCCTGCACCTGTACAATGTTATGCAAAAAGGGCAAAGGTCATATTAGATCTCCGGAATCCCTATACCTGAACAATGTTATGCTAAAAGGGTGGAGGTTGGATTAGATAGTTGGACTTCTTGCAGTTGTACATTGTTATGCCAAAAGGGTGGAGGTTAGATTAGTCCTCTAGAATCCTTGTTCCTGGAAATTGTTATGCTAAAAGGGTGGAGGTCAGATTAGATCTCTGGAATCCCTTAATGTTTGGTCATTGGGATAGTCTTCATGACCTAGGGGGTGACAACTGTAATAACAATCTGTCAATGGTTGGGAGGAGAATCATCGACTATGTATCAGTGCCCATCCTAAATTCCAAAATACTGGGTGACTTATTGACTATGATAATCAAACATGCCTTGACTGTTTATATAAGTTTTAGTTATGAGTATGCATGATAGGTTGATATGGACTAATAACACAATGTGTGGTTAAATACAACCTATCATTTCAAAAGACAATACACTCTCACCAAATACATAAACCATACGTACTATGGCTAGATAACATACAAAAATCTTGTGTTATACTGATTTGCGTTCGGGATTATGCATGTCATATCCTACCCTTGAAGCTAGTCTCAGGCTCGACTTCTAGAAGTTATAATATTGAGCCAATGTCATGTATGGCATCTGGAAATATAGGAATACAATGGAGTTCAAATACTAGCTATTGTATTAAACCAGTCATATGTATAGTAGGATAGCTTAATTATGGTTAATTACTATGTTTATTGAGAATGTTTAATTAGTGCCTTCATTACATTCTTTATCCATTGTAGTCTGCCTTATTGACCCTATTAAGTTTGAGGTTGACTCCCTCCCATGCTTGGATTTTTTTAATACTAAATCATGTCTCTATTGAACTTATTTCTCTCAATTAGTAAATTTAAAAATATGTAAGTAACAATGAAATGTACAAATACCAATTACTCTAAAATTCTACTCGGGAAAAAGTTCAGCTTAGTTAGTTTCTTGGGAAAAAGAATGAAAGGATATGTTCAAGAAGGAACCATTTCCATGCCCATGTACTACTGTCCCTACTCTTGGAGGCTGTTTACCCTATGTGGAATCTTCCCTATTTCGTTAGAGCAAGGTGGAATTCATTACTTTAGTTTGTCCCATAATGAAGCATGTCTATTCATGAGTTGAAAAAACATATATAGGAGGTAGTAACGCATCCACACAAGCTATTATACCACCCCTTGATAATTCAACCATTGCAATGATTACTGAAATGGGATTCTCAAAGGGGAAGGGTAGAAGAATCCCCAAGGAATGTACATGCAAATCAAGTTGAGTCAGAAACGGAATGGCTAATTACTCATGTGGAAGAGCCCTTGCAAGAAGATGATGAACCTCTAGGGCACTAGCTTTGTCATTGGAAATACTGAAGGAAGAGATTGTGACAAACCAAAAAAGATATTGACCAAAAATAGGAGTTGGTACAAGCTTCTTCTAATGATGAGAAGTCCCCCACTTGCATTAAGTTGCTCCATGTTCCTTGAAGGATTTGCTAGATAAGAAAGAGCTAAGGTTATATCAATTCTTGGAGAGAATATGAGACATTATTATTTGGATCCTAGACATTATAATACCATCTCAAGCTTTGGATTTAATTTTACAGGAAGACAATGCAACTTGTGAAGTTTCTTCCGACAATAGTCTTGTTAGTGCTTTCCTACAGGCATAGAAAAAGAAAAAGAAAAAAGATGCTTACCCCATGTAAAAACCCTGTTGAAAATTCCATGTAATAAAAGTTAATAAAGGAAAAATAAGACCACATTTAAGGAACACTTATTCCAAGCTGAATGTTGGGCAAAGATATCCTAGTGGGCATCACTGGATGTGTTTATGGCTAAAAGGAAATTGGCAAAGGCAAAGGCATTAAAAGGCAAAAAGGCATTTTTGGTACATTTATTTATGAAAATAAAGGAAAAGAGGAGAGAATGGAGGTGAAAGGTCATAGGTTTCACGTGAGGAGGAAAATGAAGGAAAATAATGGAAATTGAAGAAAATAGAGGCCTCACTTATCAAAAGGCTTCTAAGGATCAGTTGACAAGCTTGGTCAGTGTAGGCTTAGTCAGTGTAAGCTTGGTTAGTTCAGTTTTTGAGCTCTCTCATTATTCTCTCTCTCTCTCTCTCACACACACACTCTTGGACACTTAGAGTTTTCATGGATCACTCTAGCCTTGGAGCAAGCAAGGAAAAGCAAGCAAAGGGAAGGAAGGAAATCAAGGATCAAGAAGCTTCAATAGGAATACTTGCAGGTAACATATTGCATGTGTGATTTCCTAGCTAGTTTTGACATGCATGGCTTTATATGTTGGTGTACGGTTCTCCTGCTGTCAGAGGCATGGTTTTGTCGGGTTATGACAGTGGTTTTCAACCTAGCCTTACCTTTTTTTGGATGCCATGGTGTGTTGGGATATTGACCTCAGTTTTAAGCTTTGAAATTACAAAATGAATTTCAAAATCTGCGGTGGAGGTGGTCTCAAGGTTCATTCCCAAAGGCCCAGGAATCCCTTGACTGGTTTTTGCGGGATACACGGTAAAGCCCAATGGAGGTGTCTTAGTTTAGGGCATAGTGATCCAGGATTGGATTGCAGTAAATCCTAAGAGACAAGGAGACATAAAATTCCTCAAGGATAATAATGGATTTCAGATGAAATTCCAAGTTTGGTTCAATGTTGTGATCAGAGCACTGGTTTTGGTGTGATCAGGGTTTGGTGAGGGTGGAGGTGGTTTGACCCCTAGATTCCCTTGGTTGTTTTTGGATTGGTTTTTCCATGAGATCCCACATTAATTCTTGAAATATGGAATGAGGGTGACTAGCTGAAAGAAATATTTGGTTCAACCATGTCTACAACCAGGTGGTATGTGGAAGTCTCAAACTTGGTCGGATTTACCTATGTTTAATAAAAGTTAAGTTCTCTTGCTTTTGTACTTGTTTATATGTGGATTTAATGGTTGCTATCTCACTGTTATTTGCATGGTTTTATGCTCATTATAAGAATGACTAATTAACTGGTTCGTGTCATGGTTATTTCATGTATTTACTTGTAATTGTTAAAATTATGGATGAAAGACCTAATTGATGTCATAACAATTCAAGGGAGAAGGTGGTGATCCTTCTTGTCAGGGCTCATAATATTTTTCAGTCATTCATGCTTTGTAATTTATCCTAGACCTGTAGATTGCATTGATTCCAAGTGTTTGACAAAATTTCAGTCCCGATTGGGGATGGTCAGGCTTAGTCATGGAGTTATTTTTTGGTTTAATAGTCTTGTCATCATGTGTTTAATGGATTCTGGAAGTTACAACAAGTTCTAGGCAGTGGCCATAATTATGGGCTCAAAAAGTGCTTAAAATCCCATGGACTCTGGCATAGGTCTGCTGGAAACAATCCCTGGAAGCAAGTATGCAGGCTTGTGGGAGTGTCCAGAGCTCTCGGGATGCTGGTATACCCATAGCATGGGAGCGTCCAGAGGTTTAATAGCTTAAAAACTTAGTGGGACCCAGGGTCATGATACTTGTGTGGTTGGGATGGCTCCTGGGAGTGTTGTTGCTGGTGTGGAAGGTGTGTTTGATGGGTTTCTATAGGAGGTTGAATCATAACATAGCAGCCTCTCATCACATGTTTACCCTAGTTGGACGGTTACTTGGGTAGATATGGGAGGAGGGTGTTACAGAGTGGTATTAGAGCAGAGTGCACTCTCTTTGGGTCATATTTGATACAACATAGTGGTATCAGAGCATGGTTCACCCCTTGGACTGGATGGGCAGTGTGTTGGTCATGCATTCATGTCGTTTGCACTTATTTTTTCATCCTTGTGGTCTATGTGCTTGTTTCACGTGCATGGTGCTGATCATGGTTTTGAAGGTTGAGGGCATTGTTGTGGGATGTGTCATCATGAGTGTATGGTTGTATATGCATTTGTTATGCATGTATTTTAGGTCGGACATGCATTTTAAGGTCATTTTATGCAATTAGGTCATCATGATGCTATTGGTTGTTATGATGCTAATGTGTTGGCTGAGATAGAGCAGGAGATGTAGACCATTAAAGTGAAGTTGCAGAATTGGACCTCGAGGCAAGAGCATGCCGTCATACATGTTTGGATGTTGGGCATGAAGTTATGTTAGTTTATGGATTTTTATATGCATTAGGGTTATATACATTAGGTTTATGTACATGTATATTGATGTTATGGTTACATACATGATAGATGCTAGTTGATTAGTGTAGTCATATGCACATGTGTCAGATAGTCATGAGTGGTTGTAACCTGTGGTTGTATGCATTCCTCTTGTCGTTTTATGCTAGATAACTTGATGATTATGTTATATGTTGTTGATGAGTATGTTATAGGCTAACTTGTCATTGTCATATGATAGTTAGCTTGATGATTAGGTTATATGTTGTTGATGAGCATGATATATAACTTGTTGTTGTTATATGCTAGTAACTTGATGATTAGGGTTATTACATTAAGATCTTGATGTTATCTGTATCATACTAAATTGAATTGGCCTATGCAGATGGTTAGGTTTATGACATTCAAGTATGAGTCAACTTATTTGTGACATTGTGTTGTACTAATCTAGACTGATTGTACATATGTGATTTCTATGCATAAATGTCAAATGTTTATGAGTTTATGATGTGAACATGTTAGCTAGTGACTATTATGGATATCATAACCTTATTTATTTTGAGTTAATATGTCATGAAGTTATATCATGCTAATATGGATTGACTGTGCAGACAAGATAGCCTCCCCTGAGATAAATTAAGGTATGGGCTTTCTTATGTCATCTACTTCATGCTCAAATGTTTGATTATGTCGTTTAATTAGTGTCTAAGTGTTGGTGTCTATTATGCCGCCTATCTTTTGTCTAAATGTTTAATTACTTACATGATATGAGTATGTGTCTGTAAGATTTCCTAAATGAACGATCTTGTTTTAAGATGACTGTACTAACACATATGTGTTGAGATAACTGACATGTACTTGAGTGTAATAGGTGACAATTGTAGTATTATGTTTAATGACTATGAATTATGATATGATTGCTAGTCTTGGTAAAGGTTGATTTCAAATTGATAGATATGATTGTCTTGATATTTGGAACATGTGTTTGACATGTGTAAACAATGCAAAAACATGCTTGGGATTAGCATGACAAGGTAATAGTTGATGTGTTTATATAAATAACAGTTGGGTGATGTGACAATGCATAGTAACACCCAATTGCAACAAGGAAAAGGTTAAAGAAATGAATTGGGAAAGGATTATTTTGGCTATGTTTGGAAACCCTAATTCCAAACGAATGAGTGCTTTGCATACAAGAAGCCTTCTTAACCTTAATCTTCTCTGACATTATGTGGATATGTGCTAGATTCATGAACTTGTATATGGCAGGTATATTAGCTATTCTCTAGTTACAGGTGGATCTATCAAGCGAATTAGATTCCCTTGAGAGATGACATCGATGTGTTCAGTTGCAAGCAATGTGCTTGGCACAACAAGGTAAGGTAACCAGTGTATTGTTATGTTTATTTAAGAATTGACATTTATGTGTTGATGGCAATATGATGCAAGGGATTGCATGGAAAAGAAATTGCCATGGAATCTTGAAGAAAGGTCAGGTTGAGCTTTGCCTTGGAAGCATTAGGAACCATGCGGATTGAGTCACAGTGTCTGTGGTTAGTCTGGTGCTTTTGGTCTTTTGGCGATTTGTTGTGTTTGATTGCGGTTTTGTTTGCGTCTTGTGCATGGCCATGCCACTTTGGTTGTGGTGTTGTACTATTGTTGGTTTGCCATGGTTTTCTTCTTGTTTGTTTCTTGTCTTGCCTTTTATGTTTGGGTTCTGGGAATTGGTTGGGAAAGAGGAAAGTTAATGGAGCCTAGGGAGAGTTGAATGAAACCCAAAATGTGAGATAAGGCTTGGATGAAGCTTAATGCATGTATAAGGGCAACTGAAGGAAAAAGTATAACAACTAGTTGGATTGGTTGGGTCCATTGGTGTAAATGGATGATGGTGGGACAATCATGAGAAAAGTAATCGGGAAAGGTAAAGTAACTAGATTTGAGGAGTCAGATGCCTTAGATACCTTGGGAATTATTGTTATCAATGTTGTACATGTGTTGCATGGATAAAGTAAGTTCTCTTAACCTTGACCTTATGGTATCTGGTAATTATGTTATGATCATGATTGTGTCGATTATATATATATATATATATATATATATATATATATATGTATGTATTTATGTCACTATCTGACAAGGTCATCAGGAATCATTCTGGTGGAGGAATGATTGCTTACGCAGGTGAATGGCATGAAGAGATTCCTAGTTCATGAGGAATCAAGTGGGAAGAGTAGCTTGACAGATCTCTGAGGTCAGTATCATGTGGATATGAATTGATATTATGTGATTATACTATGTATATGTTTATGTTTTGGACATGCTAATGCTGGGAGATACATCAGCGAAATGAAAACAACAAGATGCGCGACATGCTAGGATAAGCATGGATGAAAGAGAGACACTGGAAACAAGGTTGCTTGTTAGAGACAATGTGGTTTTGGATGTGTGGTACTACTGTTGTGCATATGTTGTACATGTTGCATCTGTGATGTTTTTCACATGTAGTTTTGTGTATATATAGTGTGTGTACATGTTGTTATGCAATGTTATGTACAAGGTGGTATAGATAATGTTGTGTGAATATTGCATATGTAGTGTTGGTTGTTTATTTGTGGTAGCATCGGATGTGATATATCCATGAAAATTGGTGGAGAGGCTAAAGCACATGAGATCTCCAAGACTAGAGATGGTTTGGACAGATTGTACCTAGTTTGAGAGATATTAAAATAATTAATATTTTTAATGGAGTTCCTAAGTCTAAACTTAGGAAAAAGAAAATATTAATGGGTATTAATATACAACTGGGTTAGAAGGTTCCAAAAGTCATGGATCAAGCCAAATCTAATCTTAGCCTTTGATTAGAGATTTAATCCCGGCCAATAAGAAGAGGCTTGAGGGTTAGTTAGAGAACACACCAGAGTGATTAGCCATTCATTTCGCTAGAGCGGGGTTGCTAAGTGAAGTTGAATCAGTGATCTGCAGCGAGGGGTAGTGAGTATGAGGCAAAGAGGTAGAGACAATACTGGAAGACCAGTGTAGAGGCAGAGAGCGAGAGCAATAACCAGTCCAGGCTACATAGAGCTCAGCAGAGACATTGCAGAGACCAGAGGGACTACGTCATCCACGCAGAGGTTGCTGAAGTGACGCAGAGGGTCCCATAGGCTATGCAGTGCCTTAGAGGGCTAATGCAGAGAGTCAAAGGGCTGACGCAGGTTAGCAGGAGGCTGACTCAGAGGCCAGAAGGGCCAACATTGAGCTCCAGTTACGCTGGAGAGGGTTTCATGGGACAGGGTTTCTGAATACTTGTTTCCGAATATAGAGGTATTGCTACCGTGTATTTTTCTCTGTCGGTGAGCCGGTTAGGCACCTAGTTGTACTTAGATAAACTGCATAATAATATAACCCTCTGAATAGTTACACCAATTTTCTCGCATTGGTTTTTTTTGGGGACATTTGTCCAAAAATAATAGTGTCATTTGTGTGCTTGTTTTCTTTCAGTTGATGATTTGTAGATGTTGTGATTGTATTGTGTTTATTTCGGTATTTAAATGTGTTAAATAACTTGTTCGATTTTAAACAAGTAGAAGAAATAAACCAACAGAATACAAATTAATTTTCTAACGGATAGACTTAGAAAATCCAACATTGGGCATAGGTGGTGCTATGTACATGTTGGATATGCGATGTTGTGTGCATATGGTGTTGGATATGCAGTGTTGTGTACAAATGATGTTATGCACATGTTGGATATGCAATGCTATGTACATGTGCTATTGCGTGCATGTTATACATGTGGTGCTATGTACGTATGGTGTTGTGTGCATGATTGTACACATGGTGTTGTGTACATGTTGTACATATGGTGCTGTGTGCAGGTGGTACTGTATACATGTCATGCATATGGTGTTGTGTATATGTGGTGTCGTGTACATGTTGTGCGTGTGGTGATGTATACGTCTAGTGTTGTGTACACGTTGTACATGTGGTACAATGTACATGTTGCGTTGTGTACATGTTGTATAGGTGCTGATGTGTACATATGATGTTGTATATACGTTATGCAGGTAGTGATGTGTATAGGTGGCACTGTGTACATGTTGTACATGCGGTATTATGTGCATGTCGTACATGTTGTGTTATGTACATGCAGTATTATGTATGTGCATGGTGTAGTCGTGGTACCATGACATGTGTATTCGTTGTGTTATACACTGGGTGTAGGTGTATGCATTGTATGTCAGGTATAGGTGCATGCATTACATGGCGTTGTATTTCGTGTGTGGTTGTATGTATGTGATGCACACTATGTGTATGTGCACATAGTTGAGTAGAAGGCACTGGGTGCTTGTCAAGTGTGGAAACCGATCTGGAGTGCATACATAATAAAGACAAAGGTAGAAGCTAAGGATTGATTAAAGGATAAGTATCAATATTTTATTTTAGTTTTATTATGCGTGTGAATTATGATTATGGTTTATGATGGTTACATGTGATTTATGATTTTGATCTATGATGGTTGTGTTTTGAGCTAACTTGATGTGATATATTTATACATGATGATTTGGTCAAAGATATTAGTTTGACTTGTTGTGACAAGAAGTAAATAAGATTGCAAGTGTACCTTATTGATGAGCTACCAATGAGGTATGCTTTGAAGTTATTTCAACTTATTTTTAATCTAATGGAAGTTATGTGCTTGGTACAGGAAACATAGAAATGCCCAGTTGGGTGGTTGAAATCGACTGCAAGCATTAGCAACAATGACAAAAGGAATTGGAACATGTAGTAGTATGCTGGTAAAGCACTTCAGGAGCAGGGCCATTGTGGGACACTGGTACCCAATAGTGTCCATTGATTTCCATGAGCATGCTATGACCGATATGATGGCTTTGAGGCATGTATATGCCTTGGTTGTTTGATCTTCTGATGCGAGGAAGCCTTGACAAGGGATGGATTGCTCGGGATAGGGGATGTCAGGAACTTGGAAGGCAAGTGACTGCACAAAAGGGGTGATTGAAATGCCCGAGGGACTATGTAGCAGAGAAGGGAAGGCCATGGTCATTAGCATTGCCATATGGAATCAGAGGCACATTGGTAGTGAACCCTGGAACAATGAGTCGGTAACTGTTCGATGAGAGGACAAGTGGTGCATGATTAAGCGTTGGATATTAGATGCAGTTTGACTATGGCAATGGACTCTGGACTTCCTGGGAAGGAGGTAAATCCTAGGATTACTTTGATGGCGGAGGTGTGATCCTTTGGATCCCCTTGTTGTGGATGCAAGAATCATATCCTTTTATTTGCTAGTTTAGTAAATGTGCATATGTGTATATGTGGTTATTGTAAATACCATAATGAGCTATGTTATAAAGCTCCAATAAACGGTATGGTTTTTATCTGGTCATGTTGTCATGATATTTTTCTTTTGAGCAGGTATTTCATTGTAATTACAACAACAAGCTAAGTTATAAAGCTCCATGGGCAATATGTTTGTTTTTCAGCGATTTTACTGAGGTCATGGTGTGGTTTAACACCGAGGATGGTGTTCCCCAAGGGGGAGGGTTTTTTAATAGCCCTGGTGAAAATTCCATGTAATAAAAGTTAATAAAGGAAAAATAAGACCACGATTAAGGTACACTTATTCCAAGCTGAATGTTGGGAAAAATATCGTAGTGGGCATCACTAGATGTGTTTATGGCTAAAGGAAATTGGCAAAGGCAAAGACATTAAAAGGAAAAAAGCCATTGTTGGCACATCTATTTATGAAAATAAAGGAAAAGAGGAGAAAAGGAGGTGAAATATTACAGGTTGCATGCGAGGAGAAAAATAAAGGAAAATAATGGAAATTGAAGAAAATAGAGGCCTCATTGACAAAATGTCTTATGAGGATCAATTGACAAGCTTGGTCAGTTTAATTTTGGAGCTCTCTCATTATTCTCTCTCTCTCTCTTTCTCTCACTCATGGACACTTAGATTTTTCTTGGAGCACTCTAGCCTTGGAGCAAGGAAGGAAAAGCAAACAAAGGGAAGGAAGGAAAGCGAGTATATTCAAGCAATGAAGAAAAGGATCAAGCAATTTCAACAAGAATACTTGCAGGTAACATACTGCATGTGTGATTTCCTAGCTCATTTTGACATGCATGGCTTTGTATGTTGGTGTATGGTTCTCTGGTTGTCGGCGGCATGGTTTTGTAGGGTTATGACAGTGGTTTTTAGCCTAGCCATGCCTTTTTTTGGATGCCATGGTGTGTTGTGATGTTGACGTCAGTTTGAGCTTTGGAATTGCCGAATGGATTTCGGAATCCCGGGTAGAGGTGGTCTCAAGGTTCATTCTCAAAGGCCTAGGAATCCCTTGACTGATTTTGGCAGGATACACAGTAAAGCCTAAGGGAGGTGTCTCGATTTAGGGCCTAGTGATCCAGGATTAGATTGCGGTAATGCCTGAGAGATAGGGAGATGGAAAAATCCTCAAGGATAATGATGGATTTCGAATGGAATTCCAAGATTAGTTTGGTTTTGTGATCGGAGTATCGATTTTGGTGTGATCACGGTTTGGTGAGGGTGGAGGTGGTTTAACCCCTAGATTCCCTTGGTTGTTTTTGGATTGGTTTTTCCACGACATCCCACATTCATGCTTAGAATATGGCATGGGGGTGACTGGATGAAAGAAATATTTGGTTCAACCATGTCTATGTTTGGGTGGTATGTGGAAGTCCTGAACCTAGTCATATTTGCCTATGTTTAATAAAAGCTAATTTCTCTTCCATTTCTACTTGTTTATATGTGGATTTAATGTTTGTTATTTCACTATTATTTCCATGGTTTTATGCTGGTTATAAGCATGGTTAATTGATTGGTTCATGTCATGGTTATTTCATGTATTTACTTGTAATTGTTAAAATGATGGATGAAATACCTAATTTATGTTATAATAGTTCAAGGGAGAAGTTGGCGATCCTTCTTGTCAGGTCTCATAAGAGTTTTCAGTCATTCATGCTTTGTCTTGTATCCTAGACCTATAGATTGCATTGATGCCAAATGTTTGACAAAATGTCAGTCTCGGTTGGGGATGGTCAAGCCTAGTACTAGAGTTAGTTTTTGGTTTATTAGTCTTATCATCATGTGTTTAATGGATTTTGGAAGTTACAACAATTTTTGGGCTTGAAAAGTGCCTTAAATCCCACAGACTCTGGCATAGGTATGCTAGGAATAGTCCCTGGATGCATGCATGCAAGCTTGTGGGAGCGTCTAGAGCTCTTTGGACACTGGCATGCACACAACATGGGAGCATCTAAAGGTTTAATAGCTTAAAAACTTAGTGGGACCCAGGGGCATGATACATGTGTGGTTGGGATGGCTCTTGGGAGTGTTGTTGTTGATGTGGAAGGTATGTTTGACGGGTTTTTGTTGATTCCACTTCCTTAAGGACACCTAGAAGGTTGAATCATATCATAGTAGCCTCTCGTCACATGTTTGCCGTGGTTGGTCGGTTACTTGGGTAGATACGGGAGGAGGGTGTTACACCCCATTCTTGTAACTGTAACACAAGGTTTGAGTGTTTAGGTAACAACATTCCTTATATACAACAATAAATGATCATTGAAGGGCGTCCGGAGGACCTCATCAAAGAGGAAGGAACAATTCTGACAAAACTGGAAAACCATAGAAAACAGGAAGAGATCCCATGGAAGAAAAAATAATGGGTTTTTTGGTTAAAAGAAGGGGAGAAAAATACCTTCTCCTTCCACAAATCCATGATAAAACACCACCATCACAACATAATATTTTCTTTCAATAGTGATGAAGGCACCAAACTACTGGACCATAATCATATGGAAAATGAATTGGTTCAACACCACAAAACCCTCCTTCCAGAGCTTGATTCAAACAAACTGTAAGCCATCCAACACATCACAAGCAACATTCTGAGATTGGTACTACATGATCACAATGTGGCGCAAATGTGAGAGATCATTGAAGCAAAGGTAGAAGATGCATCAAATCAATGCCAATTAATAAGGTCCCAAGGCTGGATGGGCTTATAATTGAATTCTTCCAACTAGTTGGTCATTTTTGGGTAAGGAAATTCATGCTCTAGTGGAAAAATCCAAAAGGATGAGATATATTCACCCATATTTAAACTCAACCCTTCTCACTTTAGCACCAAAATTGGATAATGCTACAGTGGTGAGTGACATTCACCCAATTGCACTGTGCAACATCATATAAAAAATCATTTTAAAAAATTTGGCAAATAGGCTCAAACCTCTTCGTTCCCTTCTCATCTCATAGGAGCAAATATGGTATGTAGAAGGCAAGAAAATCCTAGATGATATTGTGGTAGTGCATGAGGCCATTCACCCCTTAAAAAAGAGAAAAATATCGGGGATGTTAATCAAGCTAGACCTATCCAAGGCATTTGATAAGTTCTATTGGTCCTACATATTCCATGCTTTGCATGCATTTGGTTTTGATGATGAATGGATTGAATGGGTGGAATATATGATAACATCACCATCCTTCTCCATTTTGACTAATGGATCACCTTAACAAAAATTATATCATCCAGAGGGACAAGATAGGTAGATCCTATCTCTCCCTTCTTGCTTGTGCTTGTTGTGGAAGGCCCGGGTAGATCATTGTGAGTTGTAACAACACAAGGAAAAATTAAGGGCTTGATATTATATGGAGAAAATTTGTCCCTTATGTACCAATAATTTGTTGATGACACTATGATAATGGGTCTGGCAATAGTCAAGGAAGTGATGGCTCTAAAAAACATTCTAAACTAATTTTGTGAAGCATCAGGTATGGAAATAAACCCATCTAAATATCAAGTTTACTTCTTCAATACTAATATAGCGGTTCAGGTCTACCTATCCAAAGTACTAGGTTTTCAATGTAGTGATCTTCCTGCAAGATATCTTGGGGCGACCTTGGTTTCTAGCTTCTTGCGCTTGACACATTGGTGAGACTTTCTTTAGAAAGTATCCTCCAAATTGGAGAACTAGACATTTTGTGCTCTCAATTTGGTAGGAATATTAACATTATTAAAATTGGTGTTGATGATGCTCCTCTTCTATATATTAAATGCAATTGATGCTCCCAAAGTCTTCTTCAACAATTGGATAGGTCTATATAAATATTTTATACGAGAGGAGACGAATAAGAAATAAAATGGGCCCTAGTTAGATGTGATAAGTTGTGTTTTCCAAAACAAGCAGGTGGGTTGGGTCTAAGGGATCCAAACATCCTTAATACAGTTTTAGGGGAAAAAATTTGGTGGAGATGGTTGTAGGAAGGAAATGAGCTTTGGAGAAGAATCTGGGACAAAAAATATAGTGGGCTTGTTTCAAAATATGAAAAGCTAAGAGCTATTGACTTCCCTCAAGGATCATTAATATCGAATCTAGCCAAAGAGAATATATTCTTGAACTAACAACATAGTTTTTGGGAAATACAAAATTAAAATTAGGCACTCTTCTAGGAGGATGCATGGAAGTAGTTTCCAAAGTTAGGTGAAAGGGATAATCCACAAGAGCTAGACGGGGACTTCAAAAGCAGAGGTTGTTTGGTCAATTTAGCGTGATCTAAATTGCTAATTAAAATGTCAATCCGGGGTTCGTAAACTGACGAAGTGAAGTGTACTATATGTACTAGATAACCATTTCCTTAGTCTTTTGTCGTTTTTGAGTTTTTTTAGTTTGTTTTTGGATTTATCTTTCCCTAATGTGTGATGGCGAGGATGAAAGTGAAGTATGGAGTATAGATGGTGAGTTTCTGTAGTGATTTTCTCAAATTTGAAAGTGCTAAAAAAGAAAGCTTTAAAACAACTAAACTGAAATCAATTCTTAAGAGGAATTAAATGCATCAAACAATGAACTAATGACAATGGCCCAGTATCCTTGCTGCTGAATGAAAAGAAAATAAAAACTAAAAGCAACTCAAACTAAAAAGCAAAGCAACTAATTCACACTACTTAAACTCTTCAGCTCAATCTACCTTGTGGGAAGCAATCATGAACAAGTCAAGCAATATGATATCTAAATGGCAAGAAATTAAATTATATAAAAGAAACTAGTCACACTACTTGAACTCTTCTGATCCTTTACCCTTAAGCTCAATCTACCTTGTGGGAAGTAACCATAAATAAGTTCAAGCAATATGATAACTAAATCACACTACAGTTAGTAATATTCTGATTTCTTGCTAATAGAGTCACTTGACTATAGAAAGAAACCATAAACTGGTGAGCAGTATGATATCTAAATAACAGAAAAATAAATAAGCAAATCACAACTTGGAAAAGACAATGCTGAAATTAAACTTCAGAAAATGAAAGTTAGCAGGAAGTACAAGATGATCTCATATGCCAATAGTTATCAAAAAGATGAAAATTTGCCCGGGCTGCCTAAGAAAACCTGCAGAAAAGCACTGATCAGTTGACAGCTATAAGAAAACAGAGGTGAAAATATAAACAACAGTGAGCTAAGAAACATCAAGCAGTGTGTTATGTACAAGTTAATGGTAAAAACAAAAACATAATAAAACTAAATGGAAACTTTACAAGGCTTCAGCGCGCAAGGGCCCTCTGCCACTTCAGCCAGTCAACAAGTAGTCACACGAATAAGCTCAGAAAAGTCTTCTCATATATTTAAAACAACAACATATAAAAATAGTGGGGTGATAACTAACGGTTCAGAGTTCACATATATAAATAGTTCAGAATTCTCATATCCCCAAAAAGCCCTTTTACAGCATTCATCGACGCGTTATTTATAATGTCAAAATGCTAAAACTTAACCAACTAACTCCTACGCTATTGACTGTGTTGCCAAAGACACGTAGAGCCCTTCAGCCGAGATCTAGTGTAACTGTCATCATGTCTATTAAATCTTCGGAGTGGTAGCTGTTGGATTCAGGTTACGGGAATGATCTCCAGGTGTGCTGGTGTCTTCGTGAGCTGAGGACTGTGCCACGTAACATTCACGTGCTCAAAACAGAGACGTGCCACCGTTGAACTCTTTGGTTGGCCTTGTCTTTGACCTTTGTTGACCGTGACCTTCCATGGATGATTTGGCTGATTTGAAGGGACACGTTCCATGTATCCATCACCTGGAGCTTGCCCATGTAGCTCGTTTCTTCATAGGACACCTGTAGCACAGATTTTAACAAAATAGCTGCGGAATCTTGTGCTGGCTACGGAAACCTGTGCTAGCTACGGGAACTGACAAGTTTCCGCAGCTGCATGAACAAAAAAACTAAACCAAACAACAGTCATAAGCATAGTCAGAAAACCATATAAAAAGTTCTTTTTAGACTATAATGCAATGATTTAACAATTGGGTGGATGAAGTAAGTGGAAAAAGAAGGTTGAGAGGGTGTATAGGAAGGTGCAAGTTTGAGGCTCAACAGAGGTATCATTAGAGTTAACCAAAACTAGAGCTTGAACACACAAATCACCACTTAGTGGAGGGAATGGAAATCACTCGAGCACTGGAGGTCCACCCTTGATTTTGAGGGTAGACACGAACCCAAAAATGAAATGCAATGATGTAAAATTCAGATTGACAATAGGCCAGATAAGTTGCACTAGGGATATCACCCACCATGAACTTTCACGGTTAAATAAGGTTATCATATACTAAAAAAACATGTCAATCCCCCAAAGCAAAAGATTTAACATCAGATTTGGAACCACAACCTATGGCTGAAGGTCTCAATTTTACTCTGGTTGGTAGTGAGAAGGCGTTGTCTAACCCGAGATAGAATCCAAAAGAGAGGATTTTAGGGGCCTTCAGTTTACTCTCTTTGTAGAAATTAGGAGAAGGACATGGAACACCTGCTAAACTCTCACAACTTTACAAATGAAATATGAAAGAATGCATAACTCCTCTTTGGTTAATCAGACATGAATGACAAATATATTAGGGAAACCATAAAACTTTGGAGTATAATGGCATTCAAAATCCCCATAGTTAATAAAGCATGGTTGGTCACCTCGAGCTTCATTTTATGAACAATTTGGAAAGAGCACAATGCCATAATTTTCAACTGGAAATCATTTACATTGGATAGAATTTGGGAGATAATTCAAGAGTCAATCCGAGAAATAGTTCTAAATTCTTGATGGGGCTCACAGGACTAGGACGTGGTTGATAATGAATCCAACATTTTGCAATCTCTGCAGCTCTTGAAGCCCAAGGACGATTATCCTCCTAGCTTCATCTTCCCGCCAACTAATATCCCAGATTGCTTCTATCCCCCTCTGTCATGATTTCTAAAATAAAGTTTCGATGGAGCCTCAAAGGGAAACCCTAGTTTGGTAGGTTATGGAGGTATTTTTAGAGACAAGGTCAAGCTAAGTACTTAACAATGGGACTCTATGGAATCAAATATAATAATGTGACATAATTCAATGTGGAATAAGGTATACAATAAGCTATATGATTACATATTAGCTCGTTTATCATGGAAGGGGATTCACAGTTGGTTATAAACACCATAGGAAAACTCATTCATGGCTCAGATGTAAAAAATATCAATAGTAGTTGGAGACTAAAAAGTTACATTTCCATAATTCACAAGCTATTGAATGAGACAATGGTCCTTATACCTTCCCATGTTCCCAAAGCAAGTAACAAGGTAGTAGATCTCTTGGCCAATATTGGATATCAACTAAATAAAGAACAAATCACAACTTATTGGGAAGATGAGATATGGGATGAATGACAACCATGGATTGGATCTCTTCCTCAATCAAACATCACCTCCCTCATGGAGGCGGGTGACGGAGTGCATGGCGTCTAGGCGAGGGAGCCAATTGGTGCTGTCTCCATCTTAACAATAGCATGTTTATGTATATGAAGGTTGGTGACGCAGAAAATCATAGAAATTGAGGTCCGGGTCAGCCCAAAGAGCATCACCAGGAAGCTTAGGAACACATAGAACTTTATATCTCCTCTATTCACTAGATGTATATTTCTATATAGTATTTGTCTATGTCAATTTTGGTTATCAATACGTTTGTTTTTTCAGTTAAAGTTTCTATCCTAGCATTAGTTGGAGAACAACCTTTAGTTTTAAATGACATCCTAGTTACAGAGAATCTCCCTTATGATACTATAGCCCATCGGTTATGTATTTCAGGCCAACTGATACAAATGCTTTGATTTCTTGAATAAGGAAAACCTTCGTATCACTTTGGCCTAGATTTTCATAACCAATTATGAATAATAAGAAACACCCACTTGAAAAAAACAATCACAATATAAAATTTCAATAATTTTAAACTTAGTTTCAAATAAAATTAACTAAAAAATTTGTCAAATATAACCAAAATATAAAATATTTAAACTTTAATATATCTCATAAAAAAAATTAAAATTAAATTTCATATACTTTCTTTTACAACTATATTGAATATAAAAAACAAACTTTATGATACCTTAGATCTTAGGTTGTTGTGATCCATATTATAAACGAGAATGTCTTTCACATTAATCACATCATTATTATTTGGTCGACATTTCGAACCAACTAATGTGGTTCATCCTCAGGACAAAGGTGAAAAAATCCATTGGTCCTAAAGAATATATAGCAAGGATGCATTAGAGTCCAGAATTAGCCATTAGAAACTAGCCATTAGGAATTAGTTATTTAATTAATAAAATAATATTTATTAATTTCTAATTAAAGACTAGTTGTTATAAACTAGCCGTTATTTGTTTATATAAATAGAAATTATTTATTAATAATATTGAATTATTATTAGCCCCAAGGGATAGCTAAAATGGTCGAGTTCCCATTGCTAAGTACTTTCCCAGTTGGGAGGTCACGAGGTCAAATCTCCTCGACGTCCTTGGGGTTAGGCCTGTTAAGATTGGCCGACGGGCAGATCCCTTCGGGTGGATCTGCCCTGATATTTCCCGTGGATGTAGCGACCACTCAGTGATCGTGAATCACAGCTTAAAAAAAATATTAAATTATTATTTATATATTATCTATGAAATTATAATAACAAATTTATTCATAAAATGATTATAGTTAATAAAATCATAAACATATTCTTATTAATTAATAAATAAATCAATAACTAAACAAATAATAATAAATATATAGATATAATATCTATTAATTTTTAGCTATAGAACTCGAATTTAGCATTTAATTGTTTGTACATATATGAAATAATAATCTATTATTATATATATATATATATATATATATATATAATAACATATTTATAAATAAAAATATAAGGGGTCAAAAATAAATAAAGGGAAGGGTGGGGTAATAACGAGGGAAATCAGGATGAAATAGCCGGAATCCAACTCTTACTCAGTTTCCACTCATCATCCCTATTGAGATTGATTGTATGCTTCTTAATCTCAATCGCCTCTCTTAGCTTCCTATGGTGGAAGTGATCAACCCTAGAAATTACCTTCGCATCCTCAATGCAAACATGGTGCTTATATTTTTTTGCATGCTCTGCAAGAGTTGATGAGTGTGATCGGTTATGCTTGATGTCTGTTGCATGCTTTTGGATTCTCTGTTTAATAGAGCGGCCAGTTTCCCTAATGTAGGGAATCCCATAGGAACATGATATCGAATATACCCCTTTCATGTCTTTAGGGTCTATAGGGTCTTTAACGGACCTGAGAGAATTTCTAATAGTATAAAGGGGTTTGAAAGTAGAAGAACCTTTATTCCTCTTAAGAATATGGGCAATATTGTCAATGGTCCCCTGGATAAATGGGAGCTACACCTTAGAGATTGGGTTATCACAAGGAGATTTAACCCTCGATTCTTTATGGGCCCTTTGAAAAGCTTTGAGGCCTTGAGATCTACTATAGCGATTATTTTCAAAAACTTTAAGAAGATGAGATTTTTCCTCTTCTAGGTGCTTCTCATCCGAAATTATTAAAGCACGGGTAGCTAGAGTACTTAGAACCCCAAATTTATCTATAACCACCACAATAAGTAAGTTACTTAATTTTTTCTATAACCACCACAACAACAAGTAACCTACTTAGATTCTTCTTACAAAGGAATTAAACCATACCTGAGAAGATTAAAACACAACTAATTGAAAGAGATCAAACACAAGTAGTAAGAGAAACAATCAAAAGTTAAAATGCCTACACTAAGATTGAAAGTGCACATGTAATTTCCCTCTCAATAAGGGAAAACCAACACTAGAGAAATCAAATATTTTCATGCACCATAAACATACACAAATGACACTATATTCATCCAGATTTGAACCTGAAATGTCTATACAGTAATACATCATCCCAACCACTAAACCAAAAATCTCATTATAATAAAACTCTCATAATTACATATTCACATTAATATAGAGGTTAAGTCATTAATAGATATTACTAACTCTTTTTCAATATAGTCTCATTATAATAAAACTCTCATAATCACATATTCATATTAACATAAAGACTAAGTCATTAATATATATTACTAACTCCCGGCTGCGGGTGAAAATTAAAGGGGATGGTACAGAGGCGGGCTTCCCACTGGGCAAGTGGCAGCCCAGACCCGCCATCTGTCATGTTCATTTACGGGCCTGCCACCCCCGTCGCGTTAAATTGAAGGCAGGTAGTAAATATAACCTGCAGCTAGCCACCCATCGCATTATGGCTCGCCCGCGTTCTGTTTCTCCGGCAATCGGTATGCAGCTGCTCTACGTTGGTTTTCTCATGGCCTGGGTCGTCGCTTCACAGTATATTAACTGCAAGCCTGTGCTGGTAATTCACTTCTTTCAATCCGTTCTGTTTGTTGTCTGGCTCTGGGGGTTTTGTTTGTGTGGTTTGCAGTTGGTTTTTGGGTCTTGGAAGCGGTCTCAGAGGTTTAGACCTCGGCCCTCAACTCAGAAGGCCTTGGTCTCTTCCTCTGAGTGCCCTGAACATACAGCCTGTCAGTATCAAGCTCCTGTGATTTTGTATGGTCGGCTCTCGGTGTTTATTCTTGTTGCGCCCCTTTGTGTTCCTGCTGTCGGGTATCTCCTGCCTTTTGTGCTCCTGCAAGTCTTCACGTCTTTGGGCTCGAGTTCTTGGCTCCCTGTGCCTTTGGACTCGAGGAGACATTGCTCTCTGTGCAAACTCCGCTCTAGTTTCACTTCTCATTTCATTCCAAAATGCCGCGAGAACGACTTCGCCTTATTAGTCGCAGGGGCGGGTCTCAGGGAGGCTCCAGAGGAAGAGCCAATCCTCAGCGCTCCTCTCACTCCACGGAATCCTCCTCAGACGGAATTGATTCATGGGGTGCAAGGCGAGGCCGAGGGAGAGGCAGAGAACGTGCTTGTGTTGCTGTATGCGCGCATAGCTCACATCCCTCAACTCGATTTCGCTTCCCATGCTCACTGGATAATTCAACATACTATGTATCTGTTCAAATTGAGAAATGTGACAATGCAGTTCCACCAGAAGTCTCTGAGGAACAAAGGCCTCCTTCTCCAGTCCTTTGTCAAAGAGCTCAGCCTGCGGAAACCTCGGGTGCGGTGGCGGGTCCAAGCGAGCCGGCAAAAGACGACGCTCCATACACTGATTCAAGCGCGTCGGATCAAGACGGATGCAGGATCGTGGAGGAGCAACCCTCCACCTCTGTGGATGTTTGAGCCTGCCTCCAGGGCGTTCTGGTCAGGACATTGCCCAAGATGGTGGTTCTGGCGTTTCAATGGTGTTTGTCTGGTAATTTTAGTTCTCAGCCTTCTTCGTGGGGTTTTTTTTTGTAAAGCTTAAGCAATGCTCAGCTCTGTTCAGGTCGGAAGCGGTTCTCATACACGCCTATGTGTGCTGTTATATTGTAATATGTATCACTCTTGGGATAAAGTCTGGGACTGATAGTAATGTCCGGGTCATTTTGTCTATCTCTCAGCTGGTTACGGTTTCTGGCAATCTGTTGGTCTTCCAGTTATGGTCTGTGACATTTGTCTGTCCTCTAGTTATCAAGGTTCTGTGTCAAGGGTCGTTTTACACTTAGGTGTCAAGCTTTGCTAAATCCATCTCAGTATGGTGAATTTTGAACCCTGCCTCGATATAATCTTTTTGTAACCTTTTGTATAGTAATAGAAGTAGCCTAATTTACAAAATATATATATATATATATATATTACTAACCTCTTTCCAAATATTTAATAATAATTATACACTCTCTCTATGTATAAATTATATGCTATATAAAAATATAACATACACATTAAAATTGCAAAACTTATTATAATAATAATATAAAACATGTTAAATTTAAAAAGAATGAAATAAAAATTAAAAAAAATAATAAATAATTTGAATTTTAAAAAATAAATTTTATTTATTTTCCATATTTATTAAAAAATAAAATATTACATTAAAGTTAAAGAAAAAAGGAAACATATCTATCTATATATATTTACAATCCACCCACATATATAAATCTATAATATATTTTTTAATTATATAAGTTTAGCTCATGGTTTTAAAGCATTTGATAGGGATAAAATGAGAGTAATTTCCTAATCTCTCATCTTGACCCAGGGTAAAGTAATTTTCTAGTCTTTTATACTCCAACTTAAAATCACATGGAGACTCTAAAGATAAAACAATGGAATTCTATAATATGTCAATGGCTTTTCCATGGCACCCAACAAGAAACAAAGAACTTTAATGAGTGCAAGGTGACAAAAAGCCACATAGTGATCTTCAAAGCTAAGAAGAAACGTTCAATAATTAAAATCCAATCCACACTTTTGTGGAACGGACTAGATAACATTATTTTCAATTGATTAAAGTCTAACCTCATAAAAGTAAGTGGAACAATATGGCTCCGCTAGTTGCTATCGTGCTTGGCAAGTTGTTGAAACAAAAGTCCAAGGAAACTAGTTAAGTCATTAGTTAGAGCATATTAAGTTTAAAGAAGTTAGTTAAGTCATTATTTATAAGATATTTGAACCAAAAAAATTTGATTATTATAAACTAAAAAAAATCAAATTATAAAAAGAATTATTGATGTATATGGAAAATAATGATAATTAGTTTATTTATATTTTATTATTATTAAAAGATATTTTAAATCATGAAAAAGTTATTGATTTTAAAAGGTAATTGAAAACTAATTTATTTATTTATTTTTGATACTTTAAATACTTATAAAAATGAGGAAGTTAATAATGTACACAGTGTAAAGATGAATATGGTTAGATTATTGAGCTATATTTAGAATATAAAAAATAATAAAAATATATAAATTTTAAGAAAAATATATTAATTTAATTTTATTGAATAAAAAAATATTAGGAAAAAAATTATATAAAAGAAATTTAAAAAGTTTTTTTAATATTTTGCTTTAAATGGGGTGTTATTTTGGTCATTCACGTGAAAATAATAAATTATCAATGTTTATTTTTACTTAGCTCTTTGTAGCTAAGACCATTGGTGACAAACTACAATCCCTTGTGTATGTAGCATGATTAAGTTTAATGGAGTTGGTATGAGGCTTCTCACCTCTATGTAGGTTGTTTCTTCTACATCTAAACAATGATTATGAGCTACCATTATCTCTCGACCCTTACATTATGACACTCGACTTGGAAAATGGATATGGAAGTATGAAGCAATAATCACCTTTGATACCATGTTCATTGTGTCCTCTAGATAGGGTAAGCAATTCCCTTTGCTTGATTTATCCCTTTTACTCATGTTTTTTTGAGCTATTCCTTCGTGTTGTGGCTTGAAGAAGCAACCAACATCCTTGGTCATTCCCCCTTTTCTCCCCCAATGGACTTCTACTACTGGTTGGTTTGTAGTATTCAATCTGTTTTTGGTTTGGTGGGATTCATACTTGTGGACCTTGTCTCTATAGCTTCCTCTGTTGTGAGAGAGTGAGTCCATCTTTGGGCTTCCTCCCTTTCATTTAGTCTCATAGCAATGTGTTTTTGGTAGTTTCTCCTACTTGCCTCTCTCCACCCTCTACCACAACCCATTCCCTCTCTAACCTCTCATTTGTCTTCTACTCTCCTACTGCCTTGCCTCCCTACCACTGCCATGAGTATACATCTCAAAATGCCTCACATTTGTATTGGCTAGGCTAGAAGGGGCCATCACGGTTGCAAGGGACATCCCCGAATCCATGCATAGATGAATGCTAAGAACTTGGCAATGATATACTAGGAGAAAACATGTCAAGAGGCAAGAAATGAAATTAAAATTGGAGAAAATGAAGCAAGGGAAGAAAGATAGTTCAAGTAGGATGAAGAAATTGAAGAGAATGCGGTTCCCAAACATTGAACTAACAGAGGGAAATACAACTAGTATCTTCAAATAGTGAGCCTTTATTGATAGGTGAAAACTATCATGGGAAAAATGTTGGCCGAAAGGAGTGAGGTCCAATATGAAATCCTATGATTCATAGATGATTTCCAGCTTCAAGTATAAAAATTAGACAATGAGGTCTCCCAATTGGCAAAGAAGATAACCAACCTAGAATTCCCTGATTTTGAAGAAGAGGAGCATCCAATGACAACACAAGTGGACTCACCCTTTGGATAACATGTTAAGAATTCATTTTTTTTGTTTTTCTTTAAATCAACGTTGAATTTGCTAGGCAGTATGATCCTATATATAGTTTAGACAAAAGAAAAAAAAAATGAGATGATATTAAACTTATGGTTTTGATTTATTATTTCACTTTTGAAAACTTGATTATATAGACAAAGGCACTACACATATTCTACTAGTTTGATTTTTCTAGTGATAAGTTATTAGATGAAAAGATGTATATTTGCATTGAGAGGCGTTCTCTAAACCAATATGGTAGAGATGTTGTAACATGTCACCGCACATTTACCCCATTTCACTAGCCTGTCAGGGTAAACATGAGCAAAGAGTTACTATGACATGACCTAAGCTCCTAGCTTCAATTAAGGAAGTGGGGCCTACAAATGACCACAAATTGACTATTCACAACATCCCTTAGGGCTATAGGACATTCAGGGGCCATTGGACCACCCTAGGTGACCAAACCACCCTAGGTGACCAAACCCTGAGTTGGGGCTGCTTTTTTCACAACTCAACCCCCAACTGCATGCATGACAAGGCCTAGGTGCGTTGAAGACCTCCAACCACACACACAACACTACCTGAGTGCGGTTGTGACCCAAATTATCCAGTTTACAGGGTGCGGTCCTAATCTCTGAGCCACAATTCTAGGCCAGTCTCCAAACCATTTCCCATAACTGCATGAGACTTCTCAAAATCATTAATGACATATCCACAAGGGTAAACATTCAAACTTGGAGGCAAAACTTGACATCTATAAAATAACATGCATTTCATCAAACACGTGGCAAACATGTAGGCTACATGTCATGAATGCATATTTGATCATAAAAGTCTGAGATTCATCTCAGAATCACCGAGAAGGCCTTATGCCCTCTCCACATAGTTGCAACAACATTTATTAGTTCATACATTCATCTACCAATCAATAACTAAACAATTAATGACAAGAGCCATATATGATACACATCATATAACCATCATATAACCAAAAAATAACCAACATAGAAACCATTGCAACTCAGGTGTAATATGGCCAACATAATCACTACAAATTCTCATAGATCACATTAGGAAAATGTCTCATATTAACATACGAAAATACTAACCAAGTCTGGGACTTCCACGTACCACCCAACCATAGATTGGGCTGAATCAAATCTCTCTTTCAGCAAATCACCCCCACACCATATTCAAAACATTAATGTTGGATATCATGGAATAAACCAAGACAAACCAAACTAAGGCTTCCAAAGGCCAAACCACCTCAACCCTCAACCAATGATTCCACCTCATGGTCGAACATCACTAACACCAACCGTATTGATCTCTACCTAAGTTGTCCAAGACTCCAGGTCGAACATCACTAACACCAACCAAATCGATCTCTACCCAAGTTGTCCAAGGCTCTAGGAACTAGTAACTCAACCCACAACCTTCCAGGGCTCCAGAGTGTTTGTCCAACCTGACTCTAGGGACTATTAACTCAACCCACCAAGGGCTCTAGAGTGTTTGTCCTAACCTAGGCTCTAGGACTAATAACTCAATCCAAGCTATTCCAAGGCTTCTAGAGCATTTTTTCCAACCCACATCCATAAGGAATTATGAGCATCAATTAGAAAACAATCAAGTGGAAAAACCCACAACACCATGACTATCAAGGAAATGGAAAGGCAAGGCTAAAAGCACTGTCAATCCAGGAAATATCCTCGCCAATGACAACACATAACCATAAAATCACACACATATACCATGCATCCATAAATCAACGAGGAAATCACACATGCAACTTGTTACCTACAAAGAAATCTAGTTTTCGCTGTTGATCCAACTGTTCCCTTGCACTTTCCTACTTTCCTTTGCCTTCTTTATCTAATCCAAGTGAATGCTAAAGTCTTCCAAGCATGCCCCAATATTTCTCTAAGTGTGCAAGAGTGTGAGATAATGAGAGAATAGAAGAGAGATCCACCAAAAGCAGTAAAAAAGCTAGCAACTGATCCTAAGATGCCTTTTTTTATCATTGAGGCCTCTCTTTTCTTCATTTTACCTTCGATTTCCATCTTGTGCAAATTTGTGACCTTTCATCTCCCTTTTCTCCTATTTTCCTTTATTTTCATAAATAAAATGCCAATTAATGCCACTTTTCCTTTGCCAATTTCTGTAGCCATTATTAATCACTAGTGATACCCCATCATTGTTGGAAATACTGGGGGGGGGGTGAATCAGTATTTCTTTTCAATTGTTATTTATTTATTTTTTTTATTTTTTTATATTTATTTTTTTTAATTTATTTTTTTTAATTTTATTTATTTATTTATTTTATTTATTTATTTATTTATTTTTTTATTTATTTTTATTTTATTTATTATTTTATTTATTTTATTTTTCCCGGTCAAAACATTTATATTTAGAACACAAAATGCTCTTATTAACATAATATTTACAATAAAACAGATACAATATATATAAGGTTCCAATCTGTTGCCAAGCACCAACTTGGGCTTTCTGTGAGGCTCCAACCTTCAGGGCACCAACCCTGTTTTGTCAAGGCACCAACCTTGGATTTAGGAGCACCAACTCCAAGGACACCAATCCTTCCAATTCTAAGGCACCAACCTTGGATTTAGGAGCATCAACTCCAAGGACTCCAATCCTTCTACTTCTGAGGCACCAACCTCAAGGGCTCCAACCCAATTCTGTCTGTTTACAACTTCAATATAGTCTCCATGCTACAACATTAATGACAACCAGTCTTCATATGAAGGAATCTTTAAAACTCTTCATACATTCCACACAGAGTTTGCAAAATGTTATCTCATGATGATATCAAATAGCCATCATGATCTCCAATAATGTCTCCACACAACTTCAGTGTGTCTACAATTAACTGCACTAAGCTCTGCACAAGAATCAACTCTCAGTTTCTATCTCTTACTTCCCAGAAAATAAATTCACATACGCTTCAATGCTGGTGTTGGTTACTGTTTCCTTCAAGCTATGTTAGTTGAAACTTTATTTATCCCTTCTCAGAATTGTTCTTCATGTTGCGTTATGTACTTGGTTAACCCAACACTAGTTTGAGCTTTTCAAAGGTGAATCCAATCAACAGAGTTGCTTGTCCTTCGGCTTCCTCCTGTCCTGCTAGACCTACCGCTTCTTCCTTTCTTCCAGTTCGCCAACTTATTTTTTTTAACCTTCCTTGTTTTTTGTTATAGAAGCCTGATACGCCTGACCTTTGGCTTCCTCCTTGCTCACTTGAGCTTCGGCTTTCTCAACGCTCGCTCGACCTTCTGGCTTCCCTCCTCTGGTCGCTTTAGCTTCCTCTGCATTCGTTCAACCATCTACGCTCGCTTGATACTTTGGCTTCCCAATCCATGGCTTCCTTTGTCTATTTGAGTGTTCCAATACTCACAGGACACATTAATTTAGAAGAGAGGCCGAATTACAATACTGTTGCATATTAAAAAATATTAGAGAGGCTCTTTTTTTTTTCTTTAATAATATTCATACAATAGACTTCATTATTTACAGAGGATTTCATAGGAGAGGTTGTACCAAAAGGGAGGTCCCACATGCCACGTCACTATCTCAATTGCAATTGCAAGTTCTAGAGGTTCTTTACAAGTCGTGCCCAAAACGTAGCCGAATTCCCTTCTGCTGATGGAACAAATGCGATATGATATTAAACAGTAGTTAATATACCCATTGGGTCCGTATGTATATATCACAATCACAGTTTATAATGTGCCATCCCTTTATAACTTGCGATACATACTTTCGACACAGCGGACGCGATATAACATTAGGGCGTGTTATAATAGTGGTGTAGTCAGGTCCGCGTTATTATCACAGGAGGTTGGTGTTATGTCTACAACAAGATATTGGTTAATTTCTAACCAATCAGAAGTCTTTAGCCACACTCTATTCATGGCTTACTTTGCATGGAGGATCCCACTTTTCAACTCCTATCTTCGGTCCCACATTGACTTTTCACTTTTTAATGAGCGCCTCATTCCACATTGTCAATTTCTTCTATATTAGATCCGACGATCAACACTCGGTCTGATCAACACAAACCATCAGAAGCTTGTTGCGTCGTAGATCTCTTCTCTCTAGATCTAGTGGTCCTGACTTAACCCGATCAACCCAAAAACCGTCTGTTGATCCTTCGCTATCGATCAACCCGCGTTAGATCCAACGACCTACATGCATTTCGGGCGAGCCACTTGCAAGGGAAATAACCACCCGAAAAAGGTGGTTTTCTCTTTCCACCCGAGTGCTACGTGTCGCTCGGTTAATGGAATCAGGGGAGCTCCTCTAATTACCACTTACTCCCTAGTGTCCACCCGATAACCACTACCACTATTACAAACCTGATTTTGGAATATAACCATGTGCATTAATCAATCACTTAAATAAAGCGCTTAATTGTTTAACCATGAGATTAACACTTAACACAAGATAATCATGATTTGTGAATAAAAGCGTTAAGCACTGAGATTTATGTTTTTCAATGGGAATACAAAGAAATACCCAGTTAACTGCTGAACACGAATACACAAAGTAACATGATTCCACACTATGCACGATAGTGATACACTTGAATCAAATTCATTAATTTAACATTTGTTACAGAGTCTTGCCCTCTCGGCTCAATTACAACAACAAATTGACCTATGTCTCAAACCCCCTCTAACACTCAACCTCTCGCTTCTCACTGAAAACCTAATCATCTTAGCTCCCTTGACTTTTTGCTCTTCTCTGGTCTAATATGGCTCCTTTGTTAACTCCTTTGATACTCTGCAACACTCATGGCTTGATTGGCTTGGCTTTCCCCTGGCTTCTGCTCATGGCTTTGCTCCTTAGCTTCTTGCTCCTATTTCTTCAAGGATCTACTCTGCTTCTCCTTGGCTTCATATCATCATTTAGTATCCTAGAATATTGCCATATTGACATACTCCTGTTGCTTCGTGGATCTGCTCTACTTGGCTTCACATCATTGTTTACTGTCCAGAAGATTGCCATATTGACATCAATGACAACCTAGATTAATAATCTCCCCCTTTGATATTGATGGCAATATTCTTCTTCTCCCCCCCTTTGACATCAATGGCAAAGGAGTGCACAAGGACTCCCCCTGTCGAACTGCTACTCTTCTTCATGAATAGTAGATCTCCATGGGTCTGTTACTCCCGCTATCATAGTGCTCTTCTTTTTACTCAAGATAGAAGGATTGCTGCAACTAGCACATTATTCCCTCTTCATGTCTGAAAACTACTTTATCATGGCTTCAACAATGCTTAGAGATTCTTCATTTCAATGCTTCTAAACATATTGCAAATAGCCACACACCAAATATTCAAGTCCAAGTTTTTATGATTCAATCCATATTTTGTTGTCTCCATAGTCAGAATTAAGGGGCCTTCATAGTCCGATCAAGAGAAAAATTGCCACTGAAATTGTTATCTTTCTTCAGATCCAAGTTCCTTTGTATCTCTATGCTTCTTCTTAAGTTACTGAGCTATATTCCACTACACAACATTCTCCTTTTTATAGTCTTTTTGATAAGCCATCTTTTCCTTGTGTTCTTGTAAAAGTTTATGCAAGTTATCTCCACTAGCTGATTTTTATACCCAATCTGTGATTGTCTTTTAAATTCTTTTGTTGATTGGCATCTTTTTGCAATGCTTCAGTTTTGTTAGATGCTGCCAATTGCTCTTGCTTCATACTTCATTCCTAGATGTATTTGTTTGTTTGAAGGTTGCCTTTATTTGTGTCCATAATTTACCTATTCTCACATTCAATCCCTGAGTCAAGACAAACTTTTGTAATAACAACAACATGGTTATTTGCCCTATTTCTCTAGTATTAGATGACATTCTTTGTTGTTCCAATTTCTACTTAGTGATCAAGTGGAAAACATCGTCAACACTAGTCCAAAGAATAGTTAAGATATCAAGTTCTTCCTTGGAGTGCTCCTGAGAAATGATCTTTGTCAATGAATGATTGTTAATATAACTCAACAAGGATTTCATAAGGACCAGTTCACTAATAGATTCTACAATAATGATCAAGAATCATAGGTTCCCCCTAACTGTATGCATCATCTCTTTTGGCATAATATTCCTATCAAATTCTTAGATTGTCAAAGATCAGGTCAACAAAATGTGTTGTTGGCTGGAGAGTTCAAGGGACTTTCGGATTGTATGTGCTTCCTTCTCCATGCTTGTGTAACTTTCTTCTATTGCATGGTTCTAGCTTGTGTAAGAGCCCAAGTTAAGTTACATTCACGTGCCATATGACCAATGTTATGACACTTGAAGCATTCTATATTGTTCATGAATAAGAATTCATGATTTCTTCTAGCAAAATTCTTCCTCAGAGATAGTTGGGGACCATAATATCTATGTTTATGATATGCCCTACAATCTTTTACCATGTGTCCAAAGTTTGTACAAGAATAACAATAGCCAAGAAATAAACTTTGGTACTTGGGAGATGGAGATTTCCTTGATGTACTTCTAAAGTATTTTTGTCTTGAGATCCTATGATGATAACCATTGCTTCTTGCATCTTTGACATAATCTACATTTCTTCTTGGAGCGGGATTTCTTCCATTGTTGTCTTGATTCTTCTCCTTGCCTTTGCTGGAACTGGGAGCATCAACATTTCTTTCTAGATTCCTCACATCCATTTTGCTTGAAACATTACCATTCTTGTTTTAGGATTCACCTGCATACCCAAGACTTGATTTATCAAATGGACATCTTTGATGGCTGAGCATGTCATCCAAGGCCTGAGAGCTCTTCAAGGTTTTGTCCATCCCTTCAACCTTTTTCCTGAGGGAGACAATCTCTTCTTCCAATCTTTCGCAATCATTATTTTTCTTAGCAAGTTGTTTCTCAATTTCTTCCTTGATATGAGTAGCTTCATTTGCTTCTATTTTAAGGGGGGTGATATCTAACTTCATTTTCCTTTGCTAGACTGCTCTCTGTTTCTTCCTTGATCCTTGTAGATTTACATGTTTCAGCCTTGAGAAGTTTCATGTTAGATTTTAATTTGAAAATTTCTTCATCCTTTGCTTTTAGTTGACATATCATGGTGTTTCTCTCCTTTTCTGCTTCATCAACTTGTTCTTCTATGGTTGCCAATGCTTCCAGGGTCTTCTCAGCTCCTTGTGCTAACTTTCTTACTTCTTGTAGTTGAGATTTGAGAGAGGATACCTCTACCTTATACTGACCAATCTCTTCTTCAAGTTTGTTCAAGCTCTTGTGCCTTTGCTCAAGTTGACTTGAGAAGGTATCTTCTTGTTTCTTTGCTTTATCCAATTTATTTGTCATGGATATGACTTCTTCATGCTGCTTTCTTTTTCTTTGATGAAATTCCTTCTTAATCTTGGCAAGCCTTCATCCCTTTCTTGTACTTGAAGCTTGACAAGGTCAACTTTCTTCCTTGTTTGGTCTTGGTCACCAGCTAGTGCTTTCTTCATAAGTTCCTCATTTTCCTTTTTCAAATTCATAATCTCTTCCATGGAAACCATAAGTTGAGCAAGGAGATCTTCTACAGAATATTTTTCATTCTCTTCATCTTCTAGATCTTCTTTAGCCTTGATATCATCATTCTCATTTTCAGCTTCTGTGATGAGTTTCGGATTTCCTTCTTGATTTCCATCATCTTCTTGACAGATGGTCATGGTCAATGCTCCTTTTGAGTGAAGGTCATGAAGTTTGTCCCATATACCCTTTGCTGACGAACATTTTCCTAAATTGTTATTTATAGAATCAGGGAGCCCATTCAAGATTGCTCTAGGCTACAAAGGACCTAGCGCATCATTGAGGCGAAGATATTCTGGGTCCTATTCGAGATGGATTTGCAGAAGGTGATTAGCCAGAGGCCAAGCCTGTCACCCATAGTGTATGCCCAATACGAACCCTTAGCTGATTTCAAGGCAGGTTTCCACAATCTGCATGTTCATGCAAGGAGGGATCCTCGGAAGACATGGCACAAGTTTCCATACTTGGTGGTCAAGGAAGACATAGTTGGGATCGTGAGCAAGTGGCTAAGTGAATGGCTTACCCCATCAAATGTTGGTGCAGGTACAAGTCAGGCTGCAGAGACGATGGTAGTAGCGAAAAAGAAGGAAGCACAGTAGGCTTCCACTTGAGAGAAAGTTGCGTAGAAGAAAGAAGTTGCTGTCATAGAAAAGGAAGGGACGGAAAAGAGCGAGCAGCACAAGGGACCACAACTTCGTAGGCCACCATCAACGTTGAAGAGCCAGACACAGCAAACACTAGAGTAGGAAGAGATTGAGGAAGAAGAAGAAGGGAGTGGGTAGCTCGAATCCCCCTTCGTGGCAAAGAAAAGGAAGAAATAGACATCCACAGGGCCGCGCAAGAAACAAAAGCCTGATTGATCAGCCGGTGCGACCCCTTTAGTCGTTACTGAAGGGGACTTGGATGAGATCAGTGACATGGTCAGGGACACAACGACTGACCTTTGGGGCCATTTCAAAGAAAAATACCAATAGGCACTGGGAAAGGTTCAACAGGATCTACGTGAGTTGCAGATCCAGACAGGCAGGTTACAGGCAAGCGTGGGACAGGTGAGCAGGGTGCAAGTGAGCCTGAATCAAGTGAGCGTATCAGTTCTAGATACGAACAGAACATTGGATCATCATATAGTTCAATTACCAAATGGAGTCATGTGCACTTAGACAGAAGAAGCAATAGCCCAACTACTACAAATGAAGAATTTGGGCCTAAACATTGCAGCACTCCCTATCCAAACCCTGCATGAGCTACACCAGGGGGTATTCGATGAATTACGGATTAGGGAGCAGCGCGCGCTACTGGTAATCGCTAAAGTAAACACGAACAACCAACAGATTTTTGAAGAGAAGGCGCAAGCGCTGAAGGAGAAAGAGGAAATCACAAAGGGGAGCCAACAATTAGAGGCAGTCATTGCACAAGCTTACAGTGAGTTGCAAGAGCTCAATATTCCGGCTGAAGCAGCTTCTGCAAAGAAGATCAAAACGTTGGTCGTTGCAATAAATGAGTCTAAGGACGAAATTGGTCGCCTTCATTTGAGCTGCAGTTATAGATATTAGAATTGCAATTGAAGTTGCAGCCCGCGACTCCTCCAGAGGTTCAAGAGCAGCACAGAGTTTCTATCAAAGAGGGCATGGCAACTTTAGAAGAAGCAGTCAAAGGCTACATTGAGCTATTTGAGCAAGCCATGGAGTTATGGACCTCACTGCAGGAGGATCTCACTCTGCGTAAGATTGGCACGAACATCAGGGAAAAGCAGAGGCAATTTGATGAAATTAGATCGACTGTGCAAACACTGACGCCAGTACAACGTTTTATGCGGTTGCAGGAAGGCAAGCTGATACAAAATGAAATTGATGAGTTGTGTCACAAGGAAGAAGTTATCGCTACACGAACAAAGTCATGGATAGATGAGGCCAGCCAATTGACTCTGCCAGTACAAAGTAAACTTGAGGGGATGCAACAAAATCAGAGGACCATGGGCCTTGTAGTTGAAGGCCCAACTACTAAAAAGTTGGTCGAGGAAGTGCAACAAGTTGCTATGCAGGGAACAACCGACCTACAGGTTTTGAAGTTGGATTTCTGTGCATTACAAGCAAAGATCGACGCACCTACAGACTGACTCGAGGATGAGTCACGAAATTGTGTTGGGGGCCTGTTGGGACAGAGTCCCTTGGGGTTAAATTTTGGCATCAACTTTTTGTATAAATGTAAAGTATATGCGTTTTGAGGAAGCAGAGCGTGAAGGTCATAAGAGTCAAAGGGGCTTTAGTCCCTTATGTGGTTAAAAGATAGGGAGTTTTGAGACCCACCCATGTTCCACGAACCATGGTATTGTAAAAGCGAAGGCTATATATAGAAGAGTCATAGCGAGTCTGGGAAGAAACTTATAACTAGAAGATCATTGTATGGGCAAGTAAGTGAAGGCATGAAAGTTTGTTTCCTATACTTAGACGAAGGGGGAGGCTCCTGCAGTTGATTGTGCACAAACCTTGGTAAGTCTGCAAGCTGAGTGCGCAGGCCCCTGCAACTAAGTGCACAGGCCCCTACAACTGAGTGCGTAGGGAAGAAGAGTCTATAACTGAAAGAATACATCTAATAATGACAATTTTGAGCCATGATTTGCGTATATATGCATCTGTAATACTAATTACTTATGCAATTTTTGTATTTTCGCTCTAGATCTAAATTTATATGAATGAATGCTTAATGAATGCACGAAAGTAGTAGATCAGATTAATTTATTGATGTTATGAATGTTTGAAGGCCTTCGCCAAGGTATAGATTATGTTTATACGAATTACTGCAATTATCTATTTTGGAAGGATTGGGGTTTGTGAAGACCAAACTAAGCCCTAAAAGCAGCAGAAACCCATCACACTAACCTCTAGATGCAAAAACCTGATTCTATCATCCCCCAATACTGCTTCGAGTGAGACTATAGCTTGTGCTACACGGGTTGTTACCAAAAGGGCCATCAGTTTAGGGTTTTGTTGGTTGGCACAACTAACTTTGAACCTGGGTCAAGACCCTTGAAGCCAATAGTATATATAGTAGTGGTCTCCCTCTTAATGTCAGCTTCTCTATAATAGTCATTGAATTCATTTGACTCATATTCGGTTCCATTATCGGTCTTTAATATTTTGATCTTCTTCCTTGTTTGATTCTCGACCAAGGCTTTAAAAGAGTGAAACCATTTGAACACTTCGTCCTTCTTCTTCAAGAAATAGATCCATGTTTTGTGAGAGAAGTCATCGACAAAAATTGCATAGTACAAATATCCACCCAACAACGTTACGAGAAACATACCTGATAGATCAGAATGGACCAATTAAAGAATATCAATAGTTTGACTTTGACTTGAGGGGAATGGTCCCCTTGTATGTTTTCCAGTTGCACAACCCTGACACACACCTTCATAATCTAAGTTGAATTCAGGCATACCTATGACCATCTTCCTTACATAAGGTAAGGCTTCATAATGAAGGTGAGCAAATCTTCGGTGCCATAATTTAGATTGAAGAGAAGTATCGCAAGTCATTTCTCCCAACGAACTTCCTCCAACCTGATGGAAACCTTCAACCCTAAATCCAAGTGTGAATGCATCTTTCGGGTTCCTTTACCAAACACGAACCTTCCCATCAACGAATGTAACCTTGGAACCTTTATCTTCCATCACAAAAATAGAGACCAGATTCATTTTCAAATCAGCTACATACAACACTTCTTGTAAATGAAGGGTTTGGCCTTGATTTAAGTGAAGAGTAACAATCCCAATTCCTTTCACGGAATAAGTGGTATTATCCCCAAGTATAATCTCCATATTAGTCTTCTTTTCAATCAAGTTTGAGAGGGCCTCCTTGTACCCAGTGAAGTGCCTCTAGGCACCATAATCAATCAACCAATGATCCAATGTATCTAGAGGAGAGGCAATGGTAAGTGCAGAAATAAGATAAAATTATTTTTGCTTTTATACAACATTAACTTCTTCATACCTAGAGTTTCTCGACTTCCTGCGAGGACAACCATTTCCACACCGAGCAACAGGAGCATTCCTCTTTACTTTGTTGTTGAACCTGTTGTTCCTTTGATTTCCATTGCCAAATTGTTATTGTTGTCATCATCTCTTGGAGTATCCTTCTTGTGAGGACACTCTCTAGCAAAGTGCCAAACCTATTACAATTGAAGCATCTTCCTTTTCTTCCCTTTTTGAATCCCGACTTGAATCCTTAACTTTGTCTTCTTGGACCAGCATTGTTTTTCCTTTTAACATGAGTGGAGAAGGCGATAAAATTGTTTCCATTTGAAGGTTTGTCTCTTTCCATCATCCTTATTTCTTCTTGAGTGCATCTAGCCAATAATTCAACAAATCTCGGAATCTTGTCATTATTGAGGATGGTAGTGTTATACACATCCCATTCTCTTGTAAGGCCTCCAAGTGCAATAAGAGTGAGCTCTCTGTCACCAACAACTTCTCCAATAGGTAGGAGATCATTCTTGATTTTCGTAATCCTCGTGATGTAGGATTGAATGGATTCTCCTCTATCCATCTTGATGTCTTTCAACTTGTTCTTGAGAAAAAAAACTTCATTTGTATTATTTACTTTGAACATCCCAACCATCTTGTCATACATCTCCTTATATATTTCCAAATCCAAAATATAGGCAACCAAGGGCCTGTGAATAGAATCAACAATAATTTTGTTAGCTTTAACCTCACCTTTCTTGTACTTTGTTTATGCAGCAATGGATGCACTTGAAGGAGGCTCCACTACTCTTCCTTTGATAGAGTCTGTGGCATCATTTTCTTCCAGAGTCAAATCTAGAGACATCTTCCATGCATGATAGCCGGATTTGTCCTTAAGCTTGTTCTCGGATTTGAAGTAAGATGTAGTCGTCATTGGGACTAGTTCCAAGTTCTTGTTCAACAACTTCCCTTAGTGATTTCTTTTCCACACTCTTGCTTGGGTTTTGTCTTCACCTGAGCTCTGATACCATGTTAATTTTAGATAACAATGGTATGTTCTATGCTTAACACATTTACTTCAATGTTTCTTTAGCAACCTAATGACAATTTCCAATAATTTTCAGTAGAAATCACATTGACAGTAAATGCAGATAGAACATAAAAACATATGCATAAAAAAGCCAAGACAAGAGGACACTAGATTTGGCAGATGCCAGGGTAAAACACCAATGTGGGGAACCCTTTGATCAAATCTTCTTATTATTATTCAATAGTTCATCAAAGAGAGTACAAAAATCAAATTCACTTGCCCAATACACTGTCAAATCAGCCCTGTAAAATTTTGCAGTCAATTTTAGCCCTAACCAAAAAGTCAACGCTGGTCAAAACAACAGCAACACTTCACTAAAGCAACTCGGTCCTCCTTAGTCAGACGCGAACTAAAGAGGAGGTCAAACGTTGCGCAAAACAGCTTAGTCAAACCCAGTCAAAGGAGAGAAAATATGCTATGATTTTTTGTAGTCAAAACAAAAGTCAACCTGAAATTAACATTGGTCAAACTGTCCCAAACACCTCAATTTCTGTGCCAATAAATGGGGCCTCAAGAGAGAGAAATTATGCCCTTGAAAACGTAGTCAAACTTGGTCAATGAAGCCTTGGTCAACATTGTCCTGAAACTCTGAAATTCGGCCTGCAATCTGACCCAGAAATTCGTCCTTCCATCCACATGTGTGAGAGAGAGAGTTGATCTTCAAGTTGTACGAACCAATCCGATTTGGAGAGGAAGAAATGATGAGTGAGTGATGTCCAAATGAGGAGAGAGGCCACCATTATTTCTACAATTTGATGAGGGTGAAATGACACATCTATTGGGCTTCATGAGCCTACGTTAAGTTGAGGTCGACCTTAACAATTTGTGCATGAGAGAGAATAAATTCAAAATTCCACTTCTGCTTGTCTGAATGAAATGATCTTTATATCAAACTTGGACCTTTCAAAAAGAGGAATCCAATGCAATAATCATCTCCATTATATGAGATGTCCTCAAGTGGAATTTGACCCTAGTTGCCAATTTTAAGATGGGCACTAACATGCCATTCACTTGGTGGTGAAAGCATGGATCAATTTTCCAAAAGCATAACTTTTTCCTATGAATATTGATTGAGGTGGCCTTTCTGCCATTAAAAAGCTCTAGTTGAGGAGAATAGTGTGGCAAAATCATTATGCCATTTTGTCCAAGTTTTGAACCCTAAAAATGTTGTTCTCATGCTCAAATAAGGCAATCAATCAATTGGAAAGAACTAAGAGTGTTGTATAGTTGCACAATGGACAATACACATCTATATCAAGTCCTCAAGCACCTATTCAAATGCTATCATAAACAATCATTAGTGCAACAACAATCAATCCTAATAGTTGGCACTAGCCCAAAGTTTTGTCGCATACACTTCCTCTACAAAGATATGTAAGCATCTATGCCATGATACTAAAAAATTCTACTGTTGGATGAATTATCGTCTCTATGATGAGGATGTCGATATGGAAAATAATATTTTTCTTGCTAAATAAAAGGTGCATGATTTCATTCCTGCTCAACCAAAGAGGTACAATATCCCTACAAAATAACATAATTGTCACCTATTTCCAACTCAGGCATATAATCATCAACCAAATCAACAACTTGTCTAGGTTATCCCCTTTAAAACTCAGTAGAGTGACCTTCAACAACAAACAAAAAATAAAGAGGTCAAAATAACCTACTTGAAATCAATGGTAGAATAACCTCCATCTGGCAATTGAGTTTCACCATATTCGAGCACTACTCTAATCAATATCATTTCAATCTCAATAGGAATAATGATACCTTGTCCACTCTTCCCAAGTCTTCCACCTGTATATCTCATCTAGCATAACAATCAGAACCCAATACATCTAGTATGTTTCTAAACCATGGAAGCGACAAACATAAACGTTTCCACATCATGCAACAAGAGCATCAACCAAATTCAAAGTCATCAAGAATAGTAAAAAACCAAAAACAAAATAAGCTTAGCTTTCTTTTCTCTAAAATCTCTTCCAATTTCTCAATGTGCATTGAAAAACAGTTCCTTGGGCCATCACTGCTCTAAGCAGTCCCTAAGCCTTCACCTACCTCTTCTTCAACATCCCCTCACTGTGACATCATAAAATGACTGCCAAATTTTGTTGATCAATGGAAACTATCAATGGATCTTCAACAACAATTAGTTGAGTGTATACATCCCTACAAGCACATCAACATGTACCCTTAAACACAAGTTGAGGGATCACAATAATGTATAAGGCTCACGTGCATGCCCTTCAACCAAAAATTGCACACGCTAATACAACAATCCAATAATGATTGTGATAGCAATCAATCAACCAATCAATTAGCAAGAACAAAGAGTATTGTATTGTTGTACACTAGAAAACACACATATGTATCAAGTCCTCGAGCACCTATTCAAATAGTACCACGACCAATCATTAGTGCAACGACTAGTTGAGTGTATATATTCTTATAAGCACATAAACATGTTCCTTTAAACACAAGTTAAGGGATCAAAATAGTGAACAAGGCTCACATAAATGGCCTTCAACCAAAAATTGTCCCACATGCGCACATGCCAACAAAGCAATTCAATAATGATTGTGATAGCAATCAATCAACCAATCATTGGCAAGAACAAAGAGTATTTTATTGTTGTACAATGGAAAATACACATATGTGTCAAGTCCTCGAGCACTTGTTCAAATACTACCAAAACCCATCATCAGTGCAACCACAATCAATACTAGTAGTTGGCACTAGTCCAAAATTCTACCTCATATGCCTCCTCTGCAAAGATATGTAAGATCTCTAACATCATGCCAAAAATTTCTACACTTGGATGAATTTCTCTTCTCTACGATGAGGATGTCGATATGGAAAACAATATTTTTATTGCTAAATAGAGGGTGCATAATGTGATTTCTGCTCAACCAAAGATGTAGGGTATCCTTGCAAAGGAATAGACAGCCACATGTATCCAACTCTAGCATATTTTTTTAACCATTTAAATCTAGCATATCATTATCAACCAAATCAATAGTTAATCTAGGTTATCATGTTTGCAACTTAATAGAATGACCTTTAGCAACAAACAAAACAATAAATAGGGCAGAATAACCTAACTACAAATCAATCATAGAATGACCTCCATCTAGCAATTGACTTTCACTATATCCAAGTCTGACTAATCAATCCCATTTCAACCTCAATAGGAACAATGATACTCTATCCACTCTTCCCAAGTCTTCCACCTATATATTCCATCTAACATAACAACCAAGATCTAATACCTCTCATATGCCACTCAAATGTAGGAAAAATAAGTTAATAGCCAATAATGCATGAATAAAATCAAGATTGTCCTTATCAATACAAAGGTTACTAATACCAAAAATATCATCAAATTTGCCATGAAAAACATTTAGACGAGCAGCATCATCATCAATAAGGTGGTGAGAGGTACTCCTCTTCCAAAGCATCCAATATTTATTTCTCGTTACTATAATCATTCATGAGATATTGATAAACCTCTTTATTGAATTTGTCTAACTCATTTACACAGATTGTCTCAACAAAGTCAAAATACTTTTAACAGTAAAGCTTTTTAACATATGCCTGCAATTCTTTAAATTACCTTTAATGCTTCCTAACTCTAACTTGGTAGCTTTTGAACCCAACCCTATTTGAATTCGCTAAAGTCCTTGATCATATTGACCTTTTCATCAACCCAAGAAAGCAGAGAATCATAATCCAATATTCAAATTTTATTATTTATCAATAACACCCAAGGTGTGAGGCCATGGCACAGAAAGTGTAAGAGTCCTATAAAACACTTGGTAAAAGTGCCCTAGGGACTACACCAATGTTCCCCTTTTTTTAAAACTTTGATATTCACTTTTTTGAAAAATAACATGGTCCTTTAAGAGATCAATATCATCTTTTTACAGGAATATGTTTAACAAAATCTTTACCATATAATCATAGTAAAGTTGCCTCCCTAAATATACTCGTGTTAAACAATGTTGAAACATTAATACATTCAGCATATAGAAAGCATAGCATGTGACAGGTCAATTTCAGCCCTAAGCAATGTTCAGTTCCTTGTACTGGCACTTTATTCCTCTCACCCCTCGAATGGCAGCTCTCTTCATTTATCCCGTGATGACTCCATATGAACAAATGGCGACTCCTCCAGGAGGATAATGTACACCACTCTAAATTGACATCTTCGCCATGGCTTCTCCCTATATGGATCTACATGGATCTATGTCAGGGCTTTGTTCTTCACCATTCAACAGCTAAGCAACTCTCTATAACGATGGTCGTGGTTTTTTATTACCTTCTGGCGGTGACTCAAACGAGGTCTCCTCCACGACAGCTATTCTCCGGCACTCATCAAACTCAAAGTGCAGCTTTAATTATTTCCCCTATGCAGCCTTTTTTACTCTCCTCAATATTGGCTTGGAGGACTACTCTCTCGGACAGCAATTACCCTCTCCACGGCTAGTGCCCACTAACAGCACAAAATAGCTGTACATGGAAGAAGCACTGAAAATATCTCTCAAATTTGATCTCCAAAAGCTCACAGTTTCGTTTTATGTTTGCATCAAAATTGCACAAATCACTACAAATCTGTGCAAATCCAAATTAAGGCTTTCTACTCAGCAAATGTTCTAATTTGGAACCAAATGTCACTATTGTGAGTGCAGTACAGCAAATCAGTCAACTGTATCTCGATAAAACTGACTTCTTCAGAATTTTGAGAACCTGCTCACACATAGTTCATTGATCTTGGGACTTGAGAGACTGCGTTAGGAGTTGAACACTACTTCCAGAGTAAAGATCTAACATACAAACCATGGCACGCAAGAAGATTGCTAGCAATCATACTCAAAGCCTATTCACCAACTTCACTTCTATCATATCGAACAGAAATGTTCTGACAAAGTTAGATCAGAAACACATTCAATAAATCCAGCTGGAGTTCAACATTCCACAAGAAATTCGCCATAAAACAAACTTTCCCTAATCTATATCCATATCTTAGCTCCACAGTCTGTACTCAGTGCAACAGAACTCCAGTTCATCAAACTGTGGGTAACAACACCCCGATCATTCATCAACAATATCTATCAAGGGCAACAAAAGACTCTGCCACAAACTTGGGGACACAAGAAGCATACTCATTCCATCATAGAAGAAGAGGTCATTGCAGTGTAATCACATGCCACCATACCGTTGGACAAATCAAAACCAAGCGGCACAAGACATAGTTTTAGTCCTCTTGCAACCACAACTCTAATACGATGTTAGGGTTTCGAGCTGAGCCCATGGTGATAACCATGGTAAAATGTGATGTCCAGAAACACCCTTAAACAATGAAGCACATCTTCATCAGAAGATCCCAAATATTAGATAAGATAAGATATTATAACATCCACAAATGATCACAAAGAGGTCAATGGGGGCTGCTAGGTACAATAGTGTGAGATACAAAGTGGGAGTGCAAAGGCTGCTCCTAGAAAATCATGATACAAACAAACTAGGCCCACACTGATTGAAATGACATGCTACCTTGTGGTGGATCATGACAAAAAAAGATAGACTGAGGAAATAAAAGGAGAAGATTGGAGCATAGACGAAAATGGTGCGTAAGTTGAAGGAGAAATTCTTGCAAGGTAGAGGGATACCAATGCGAGAATACACTAGGGAACCTTATAGACTAGCCGCTGGATCAAAATTTCAAGACCATGAAGATTAGAGAATAGCAAGATAAGTGAATGGCCTCACATTCCTTGTTCAAGGTGAAATGAGCACACAATACTTTCACTCTGTATAGCAAGTACTTGATTTTGCTTAAAAAGTAGAAGAAAAGTTGGCTCATGGCAGCAGAATGGTCAGGATATAAGGAATAAAGTGATGGACAACATAGAGAATGAAAGAACAAAGATGATGGAAGAAAGTTCTAGTACAGTGGAAAAACAAACCAAAAGAGGAAGTGACTCTGGTAGAGGAAAAGGTTCATCGAGAGTTTGAGGCATAGATGGTAGGCTTGATGGAATTTGTTTCCGATCTGGAGGTCATGGACATAGATCATATGAATGTCTAGAATTGAAAAATGATGAAGGAAGAACATAAGAAAGAACTCATATTGTTGAAGCAACATAATCGACAATATCTGAAGTAATTACTAAACTAAGCTCTAAGCAAGGAGAAAATTTGATGTTGAAAATAAATTTCTTGAACCTAGAGACAGACACTGTTAATCACCAAAGCAAACGAAGACCATCCTCACTGTAAAACGCAAGATAGGAGGCAAGTGTTGGAAACCAATTGTTGATGGAGGCAACACATAAAATCTTGTATCCATTGAAGTTGTCTGGATATTAAATTCAAAATGTACACTATACTTGTGCATATAAGGTGTCATGGATACAAAAAGAGCATAGAATCACTATGAGAGAGTGGTATATGATTGATTTTAATATTGGGTTACACAGACAGAATTTTATATGATGTTTTACCCGTGGGTGCTTGTCATATTTTGTTGGGAATGCCATGGCAATTTGATAGAAGAGTTATGCATAATGGCAGAAGATATACGTATCAATTGGAGAGGCATGGGAAGTATGTACAAAGTCCTTTGAAAGAAGAAAAAGAAGTTATGCCAAGTCCAGCACTGGCACAGAACAGCAAAAGATTGTGAAGCAAAACACTAAAACAAAAAAAAGGTGGAAAAATGGTGTTGCAACACCATTGCTTTAGAAGGTGAAGCAAACGGGAGTTTGTGATTCCCATAATGTTTTATGTGTTGGTATATTTGTAATGTCCCAGGGGGATTTTTTGCACGTAGGGTTATATTCTTACCTAGGGTTTTCAACAAATTATAAAGAGCTATATATCATGCCAGCAATGTTTCGTCCATAACAGTAAGTATCCTTAATGGTGTAAAAGATATTCAATAGCTATGTAAGTTACTGTAAGATTAGGGCTAACTGTCCAATTATATAACCAATAATTCACCAATACAATTTCACTGAGATATCAATGTCTAATAGGTCAATATTCCAACTGTCCTCCAATAACAATTTCCACTAGTAAAATCTAACTTGTTTACAGTGACTAATTTCCACAGTTTAATACTGACCATATTTTAAACCAGGTCTGGTCAAATATTGACCTGGTTATTCCTGCTCCTTGTAACGCTTCACTGTCTTAGTATGCCGCAGTCCTGGTTGCTTCCTTGATCTGCCACAGGTGACTGATCCGTCGTTCCTATCCAGCCCGCTTCAGATGCCAAGAGATTTTATACTTCGGCCCTGTGGTCTGCAGCCCTCTGGCAGAAACCTCAGATGCCTCACTGCTACAGAATCCACTCACTGTGCATCAGAACCCTTGATGTTTGCTTCTGGGGAATTCGGTAGGGTTTTCACCAGGGTTTTTCCACTAATCTGTCCACAGAAGATTATCCCTTGCACCTGTCAGAAAAACCATGGGAGCGATTGCCCTTTGAAAGGTTATACTAAACAAATAAGAAGAAAAAGGCTGACTTGGGTGGAATGTTTCACCACCAAAATCAGAGAGACTAGCTAGGGTGGGATCACCTCCACCGAAACTAGAGAAAAGAAAAGCAGTCTTAAAACCCTTAGAGCCTCATGCTCAAAGAAAATATAGGTAATCCAATTCAATTCCATGATGAGAAAATGATTCAATCACTCCTTTATTTATAGATTCCTCATGGGGTTTTCTCTTCCTTAATCTAATGTGAGGGGTTACAAGTGCAACCCCCAATTTGGGCTTTTTGCTCCAGCTACCCCAAAATTTACCCAATGTTGCCCCAAAACATTGGATAGTGGGTTTCCCCCTTTATCAATGACTATAGCCTACAGGGTTGGATAGGCTACCATGTCCTCCATTAGGCCATTAACAGGGAACATTACAATGTTTCTAGGAAAAGAAGACCATGCAGCAGAGGAAAATGGAAATGTTGTTGAGCTGAAGAATTGCAACTGCAAATCTGAAAGAGACACAAACGAATGAAAGATGTGGCCATAATGTAGAGTCTAGACTCTAGACAACCACAGAAGAAGGAATGAGACAACAGCAGAGTTCGCAGAAGGAAGATTGGAGCTTAATGGCAAGATGAAGTACTTGTACAACCAGAGGAAGAAACGGTGCATAAGAGGGAGGAGAGGGAGGCAATGATGCACCTTGGACCAGAGTTGCCACAAATTGAAGAGAAGTTGAAGCTGAAGCTGAAGATGATGAAAGTTGTAGACAATAGAGGCAAAGCAAACAAGGAGGCAGTGGCTGATATTGCAGAGCAAGGTAAGAGGAAGTCTTCAGAAGAACACTTGTGGATGTTGGAAAAAGAAGTTGGTAGAGAGTGTTGGTTTATGCAAATTTTGTTCACCTACCAAGTGAGCAAGATGTTCAAATTTTCCAGCCAAGTGAGACTGATGTAGGAGCATCCCTGGCTTTGAAGGCTATCTTGCATAAAATTTTGAATTCAAAGTTAGAGTGGTAGGCTTAAAATTATGTCTAGGGAATTTCAGGTCTTGCATATGCCTACTTTTCTTTAAGCAAGCATGTTTGGAATATTTTCACAGTACAAATATTGTTCATATTAACAGTGGAAGAGTGTTATCATGGCATATGGAAAAATTTGTTTGTAGAGCACTGAATGAATATTCCAAAGCATTTTATAGAATCTGATTTGGGCTCATAACCATCCTTCAGTGTGCATTTCAAGCAGCCATCTGAGCTTGATTTTCATTCTCTATATAATAGGCAAATTTGTGTTGTTTTTGCACTGCCAAGACTTTTTGGTATAGGAATGTAATTTTGTTGTGTAAAAAGCTCTGGAATGTTAAGGAGAACAGGCAGCAACTTGAATCTCTCAAATTCAACTTGTATTGAAGCATGGGCATGTATTTTCATGAAATCAGTGCAAGTACCCAACTTGGAAGATCAGTTGCATGCATGTGGTAAGGATGATGGGAATTCTGCAATCTGGTTTTGTAGACTGTATGGCCAACTATCATCATGCACTTCCAATTTTCCTTGTGTATGCATCTAAACCAGCCCTGTGTATTTGTAAATGCCCTCATGGCATTTTTTAATCAGTGTTAAATTTTTCACGAGGTTGTGAACGACATGCAATATGTGATTTGCTGTGGTCTTCTTTTAGGCACCTTTGTGCCATGGCACAACTCGAAACACCATGATAAGTGAAAAGAGGATGTGTGGGTGGTTGAAATGGAGTTTTTTACCAATTGTTTTGGATCAGCTGGAGCACCAACTCAACAGCTAATAGATACACATTGGCGCCAACACTTAGTCTCTGTATAGAGTATCAACCAGGGAATAAAACTGATGATTTGTAACAGTTTTTATACATAATTGAAACTTCCAGGCACTTGAACGGATTACAACATAGTAAAAGCTTACTCAAAACACTGTGAAGAGACTTGTTCTCTGTACAGCTTCTTTGTAGATTGCAGATTTCACAGTTGCTTGAATCAGTATTGGGGCTTTGCATCACACAAATGTATAGGAGATAGTGGCTTCTGCTGACCATTAATAAAAGTATTGATTCTTTCTTCCATAACCTTTGCAATTCGTGATCATATTGCTGTGATTTCATGAGTTACTGGTGCTGTGCATATTTCATCCTAAGTTTAGTACTTTGATCTGCAGAGGTCTTTCGACCCCTTGCATCACATGGTTGGTATTTATATCGATTAAATACCAGAACTTAGTCATTGAAAACTCACCAAAAAATGTAGGAATGCTTTCCCCCATGGTTCCACTTATTTTTTCGCCTAAGTTACAGATTTTATCTCTTTTAGTTTCCTAAGTATCAGACACAGACCAGCTACAAGAATATCTTCCGATTTCAACTATTCTTTAAACTATCACTGTACCCAAATGCCAACAGAAGTCAATATATTGATCGCTGACAGCTTTAAACCAAAACATAGGAATTGTCTATTCTGTATGACGTTGACAATTTCTGTTGCAGCAAAGTTCCAGGTAATTAGAGGACAAAGATTCAAGGCTGATTACAGGATTTCTTATAATATTTACTGGAGATTAATTGCAAACCTTATCTTATTAACACTACCATCCATGCTAAATATCATATCATAAACTCTTGTGAAGTTTCAGAATTGGGGGACAAATATAAGAATATTATCTGGGTGTTTGAAAAAAGCTCTGGTTTCTAGCAAAAGGCCTGCACAGACCATGTTGATTAGATATGTCCATCACAATGCATGCACTAAAGTTCACCCTTGTGATGGCTACAATATTAGTGAACAGAGAGACAAAACATGAAAAAACATCATTATCAGCAAGACCAAAGTACAAAAGGAAATACCAGTCATATTATTTATCAAAGTTGCCAACTTCTTTAGTTCATGGAATTTCAGTTCCAATTCATACAAATCAAAGCACTTCCAACACCAAGACTTAGCTGACTTCAAACTATATTAAAAAATCATTTCAGATTCATACTAGGCCATATTGTTCTAGTATCTGCCAGTTCTTACAGCGCCGATAAGAATTTACAGGAAATAATGGAGATACAAAAGGAGGAGATGAGAATACGGATAAAAGCTAGAGTGCCTGAACACCCCTTATTTTGCAGATGTCTGACCCACTAAGTAGCTATGCAGCAATAATTGAACATCCGATCCTTCCCATGCTAGTTTTAGAAACCATTACAGACAGAAACAATAGCATGGAAGGAAATCCAAGTAATCTGTCTGGAAGATTCCAACCCTTTGAATTTATTGACGCCAGCCATCTCTTCCAGACCAAAAGGCAACTCAAACACAGCTATCAAGTGCCAGACTTCAAGATTCAACACAAAACTTATCTAGCATATCATTTTAGTATCTATTTCTTACTAGAATGCCACCAAAATATCATTAAATCAAGTTGTAAAACTCCAAAAATGGGGAAACAAGCATCACTATAATAGCTAGGGTGTTTGTGCAACCCCGTTTTTCAGTAAAAGCCTGCCGAGGTCCATTAGAACGAATATGCTCATCAAGAAGGTATATGCCTATAGCAATGCTCATGCTGACCCCAATGATATTATTACGAAGGAATATCATCAGCAAGTGCGGAGCTGTAACCAATGGCAACAACAGAGCTGTAGGAAATCCCAAATAATCTGCATGATCGCTATAACTTTTAGATTCATTGTACACATAGAAAAGTTAATTTACATTAACTCGACATGTGTGTTTGAACTTTGTCTAACACATGCATACTAAATATATGCTGTTATTTCTGCTTTCAAATGCAAATATAGAAGATTACAAAAATCCAAACCTCTTCGACTTCCTGGACAAGATAAATTTAGTATATGTTTTAATGAACATGGCAGAATTCAAATTTAAACCACGAATGGAGGACAGAATGTGAAGAGAGAGGGAAGCTGGAACTGCTTCAGAGAACTTAGTTTCACTAATAACTGATTTAATTAAGGAACATTTTCCATCTCAAGACTGGTAAGGCAGCAAAAACCTACCCAGAAAAAACTGTTGGAAGAAGAGATATGTCATGATGACCATTGAGGCAATCCACCTGCCAAGATCCCCCCTTTAAATTAAACAAAAATAAATATATCAGTATGGTAGTTAATTTAATCGTCTGCATATGTAATATTTTAGATTTGAAGTAGTTGTGCCAGAACAATGAAAACAACGTATAAGGTATCATAGAATAATATAAAAAAATTTCAACATATTGCATGAAATTGCCCATGTACAGATCTGTGGAAAACAAATTAATGTTTATATGCACCCTGAAGATGAGAGCCACATGTCACCAAGAGTCTCTCCAAGCATCACCACCCTCACAATTTCATGAGTTCCAAATATGTAAGTGAACCTGTTGGGGGATGGTTAATCTAATGGCAATTCAAACTTTAAAATATGCACCAATGCCACCTTGTGAAGAATTTTGCATAAAATGAATGATCCAGATTACTGAGATTTTCCTAAAAAGCTTCATGGTTAAATAGCTACAGGGTATTGGGTGTAAAAAGCAGTTATCAAAACCAACCATTTACACATAACTAGAAAGGTTTTGTTGCGACTCAAACTTTCACATAAGGGAAAAAATCCTAACCTCAGTGGGAGGGCCAAGAGCCAACTCTCAAGCAAGCTACCCATTGTCACCTCAGTGGCCTTGCCTCTCAGTTTAAGGCTAAGGAAGGGGCTTCCTAACCTAAGGAGGGTGTTCCTACGGGTCAAACTAATTCAAAAATATCATTGAGTATTGAAGGGGAGCTCTGTTAATTTTCTTGAAACTCTGTGCACATGAAATGTTGAAAACAAGTCAAATGAAAACTGAAACCAAATTTACTTTCACCAAGATACAGAGTTTCTTAACTTTCAAAAAGCAGCAAAAAACACCAAAGACAAAAACACATGCACACAAAATTGACACGCTTGTTTTACCCAAGAAACCCAAAAGGGAAAATCTGCTTTCTTTGTTGTGGTATGTTATTGATCGTTCTTGAGCAAATGGATCTATTACAATTCACGCTGCTACTGCAGCCAGCAATCTGTCTCTGAGAAGATAGTCTCGACCTGCCCTAAGAATCCCGATCCCTTGCTCCACAATCCTTGCGCACTATTGCTCCTATTTCCTTGCGCACTGGGCTCCTATTTCCTTGTGCACTAGGGCCCCTATTTCCTTGTGCACTCGAGCTCCTAAATCCTTGCGCACAATTGCTCCTCAATTATGTGCACTCCACACACAAAGATGATCTGTGAATTATGTGCCTTTGTCCTTCTCTTTATAGATAAAATTTGATGCATGCAAGTGGTATAGTCAAATTTCAGTTCACACTAGTGTCACGAGTTTCCTTTGCTAGTTAACTAGAGCAAGTCCCTGTTAACTAGCTCGAGTTCCTCCTTGATTTAGTCTAGTTGTGATTGCGAGTTAACTAAGAACTCAACTCGTTCTCTCTCCAATCAACACAGAAGTCTTAACTCGTTCTAACTCAACTTGTCACTGCCACCTTGTTGACCCTGCCGCCCGCACCTACCTACCAGTTAGCGAGAAAAGCCTTCAACCCCACAAGGTGTGGTTGGTGGCAGGGAACTCAGAGAAGGGGCTGCCACACT
>APFE030159391.1:0-15805 GCA_000404065.3 Pinus taeda
TGTGTCCTTTTAATTTTAGAGTCTGAGGTTGTGATATACCTGTCATAGCTGATAATGACACTTGCGGCATACTTTCATCATCTAGTTCTGGTGAGAATTCTGGGGCATCTTCTGTTTCTTCAATATCAGATTCTTCACTGTTTGAATCATTGGTTGCTTCACAATTATATAGGTTCTTTGGTTCCTTTCCCTTAACACACCTATGTTTGGGATCCCACTTTTCACCACAGCGCTTGCATTTACCCTCCTTTATTCTTTGCGCTTCCAAATTAGATTTTTCATCTTCACGACGATGTGGTGGAACATATCTTGTATTTTTTCGTCTGCATACTGAGGTGTTCTTCGTCTTACATATGTTTTTTCGGTTGTTGACCAAAATATTTGTTCGAATTTCTTTTCGGCTGTTTTTGCTTTTCGTCTTGCTACTTCTATTGATGAAATGTCATGCATCTCAAGTTCTACCTGTAAATGGGTTTTAAGTCCCGAGATGTATGACTGGATTAAACGAGATTCCGACAACCCAGGTACTCGTGTTACTAAAGTCTCCCATTCTTGTGTGTATTCATCGACACTTCCTTTTTGTCGTAGTTTGATGAGTTTTGAAAAGAATTCTTCTTCCTTTACACCTTGGAATCTTTTAAAGAATGCATATTTAAATTTCCTCCAGCTAATGACATGTGTTGTCTTTTTCCACCACATATACCAGTTATATGCTTCTCCCTCCATTTTCATGGATGCATGTCTGAGCTTTTCATCATCGTCAGTGATGTCATATATCTCGAGGTATTCTTCTGCTTTATTTATCCATGCAACCGTGTTTTTTTCGTTCCCATCGAATTTAGGTATCTCAACCTTTACCCTCTTCTGGTATGTGGCTAATGGTTGAGCAAAAAGAGGGTGTTGATTATTAAGGGCATCCCAAATTTGCTTGTTTGTAAGGACAATGTTACTTGCTTCTTGGTGGGGTGCCACTGATTTCCTTGGGGATTCAACCTTTTCATGAGAATTTGTTGACTTGGTTGAACCTGATGAGAGATGTTCTTGATTTTCTTCATCCTCTTTTAACAGTTCTTCGAGTGTACAATTCGACTTTTTACACAGCCTTGTCAGCATTTCTAAGACTTCTTTGAAGTTTACTTCTGTTTGGACGTGTTGACTTTCCATTTTTACCTCTATTCGACTTGTTGTATCTTCAAGATTTTTGATTTTGTGCGCTTGCTCCCCAAGCTTGCCCTCAACTCCATTTACTCTTTTACTAATCTCGTCATGGTTGCTACCTATCTTTTGCTCTGCATCAACCAATCTTTTCTGAAAATCCGCCATTGTCATTGTCGACATTGAGCGGGTATGCGGAGGCGTGTATTTATTTGCCAGCTAAAAAATTTTCCTTTTTTTTTTTAATAATTAATCTAATTAATAATAATAATAATTTTTTTTTTTAATTAAATTAATATTTAATTAAATTTAATAATTTTCTTTTATTTATAAATTATAATAATTATAATTTATTATTAACCCTCTATACATATATATATATATTAATTAAAGTTATATTAGTATATTATAATTAAATTATATATATATTATATATAAAATTTAAATATGATATATGTTAATTGAATCACGTTATAATTATATTATATATCACGTTTAAACTCTGAACAGCACGACGTCTGAACAGCACGACGTTTGGAACCTTTTTGATTTACCCAAAAAAATGTATCGTGGAACCTTGTTTTAATTGAACGTTGTTGAATACACCGTGGCTGATGAGCGGTGCGGCACGCAGAGAGCGGAGAAGATGTTAACACGGTAGCTCGGAAGGGCAGAAGCACGGGGCGGACAGGGTTGGAGGTGCAGATATCCGACGCAACGGTGAGCGGGGTTTGCGGATTGCAATCTTACAGCAGATGATGAAGGGTGCGCTGATGCGGTGCTGATCCGAGCAGATGGCACAGCGGACAGGAGCAATGGATCAGAGACGCAGGACTGAACGAATAGCGTGAGATGGGACAGACGAAATGGAGATGGACGGTGGAGTGGTACGGTCTATGCAGCGGACAACGGAGTCAGCGGTGGACAGCCAGAGAACTGAACCCGCTCTGATACCAGATGAAGTGTAAAAACTTCTGGATAACAGAGATATATATATAAATACTTTATTAATAAATGAATAGATAGATGATGTCTGATTACAATGGGGCTCCTGGCTTAAATACCGCCATGGACACCCTTTGGGAAAGGGCATGATCTTATGATCGTGCCCTTTCGCCTAACTAAACCTAGATTAAATAATAAACATAATATTAACTAATTTTTTCATAACACACTCCCATAGACTCCATCATCCCAAGCATTAGGCACTCCCAACTTCCAAGTGACCTTGATCCCCCACAAAAGTAATAGCTAGGGTTTTGAGCTAGGGCTTTAAAATTCCCTTACTCATCAAGACATAGCTAATTTTTCACTCGCATAGAATCCATCATCCCAAGCATTAGGCATTGCGCTTGTCATTTTGGTGATCACACACAAATTTAACCCTAAAACTCATTTTTGGTCCTGCTTTATTTTTGGCCCTCTTAAGGTCAAGTCACTAGCTAGGGATAGGGGGTGAATTGAATTAGCGTGGGAATTTGACCTTGTGGAAGGATTCAGCCTTGATTGCCATAAAATCAACTCCCTTTAGTGGCCAATATATCCATTCTAAGGCTAAACTCGCTTAGCGTAGGAAACCCAAGTTTGTCCTAGGATTCAACTTGGGGGCTTGTTGAAGGTTTCTTGGTCTATTTGATTGCTAATATTCATTGTTGGGAAAGCTTTTCTTGGCCTCTTGATTCTAGGCTAGTCCATTTGGTTTGCTATCTCTTTAGCCCTAGCTTATTTGTGCCCTAATTTGGTCTTATTAGAGGTTGCAAATTACCTTTCTGCTTATTGAGGCTTATCCTTAAGAAGAGATGTCCTCTACAAGTCTCTCTTGTCACCTTGATCCTTGAATTTGATACATCCTTAGGTGACCTATCTGAAGGGAAGCCTCCCAATGGTTAAAGTCAACAAAGAGCAGGGGGAAGTGGCTGTGGTGACAGTGGGCCACACCTGATTGTTGTCCCTTAGTCTAGTGCTTGCTTTGTGGGTTACCCCTTACAAGACCTGTTAGATTTTGAGGCAACACACCCAAAAATATGCTGACCAAAAATAGATTGTCCCCCAAATTTGTCCTAATGTTAAATATGGAAAATGGGGCACCTGGATAAATGGAATTTTTGATCTGACCTTTGCTGTCACCCATCTTTGTGGGGATTGCTCAGAAGGCCACATCCTGAAAGTTTGCAGATTAATGGATGATTCCTTAGATAGGCTACATCCTCTATGATGCATTCAAAATTAATGATGTATTTAGGATTCTTCTCTGTTTTACACAGGCAGTCTTCTGTTTTTATTGGCAGCACCAATTCCTGGTTTCGTAGTATGTACACATTTTTGTGTGACTATTTATTTGATCCTTAGAGAAGGCTCCTTTGACTGGGGCCCTGACAGTGCTTGGCAGGCTCCATGCCATAAAAGCAGTTAAAACCAGAGCATGAAACCTTCCTGAATCGAGCATCTGCTTCAACTCACAAACCAGTGTTGCAAAAGTTGCCAAAAAGACGACGAGTGGTTCCTGAAATGAGAACTTGTCACAGAAGGATCAGCCATTTTCAAATAACTCATGCATGTTAGTTATGTTTTCGTTGAAAAACATGCATGTTAGATGAATTTTGTTTTGTAAAATCTAATTTTGGCACTCATTTTTCTCACACTAATTTTCTGATTGTGCCTCTGTTAGTGAGAACTATTTTCCAGCCTGCTGTTACAGGGAAAACTTCGTCCTTATTCCATGGCAACCAGTCTTCTGTGGATTGGAGAAAACTTTGAATATTAAATCTTAAAATTAATGGTTTCAAATATATTGAGTTTTATTAATCTAAATTTTGACATTAAAAAGTAAAAGGAATAATCCAAATTCAGGGTTTTTGATGGTGGAACTAGACTGGACTTCATACGGAGAAGTAAGTTCTGGACTTATTTTTAGCTTAACAGAGCTTTCAACGTTCAGCATAATTTCAAAGCAGAGTCCAGTACTCGTTTCCATATCTAGAATTTAGAAATGAGAACTTGCGACAAAAGGATTGGCCATTTTCAAATAACTCATGCATGGTAGTTATGTTTTCCTTGAAAAGCATGCATGTTAGATGAATTTTGTTTTATAAAATCTAATTTTGGCACTCATTTTCCTCACACAAATTTTTTGGTTGTGCTTCTGTTAGTGAGAAATATCTTCCAGCCTTCTGAACCCTGATACAGGGAAAACTTCATCCTTATTCTATAGCAGCCAGTCTTTTGTGGATTGGAGAAAACTTTGAATATTAATTCTTAAAATTAATGATCTTAATGATCTCGAGTTTTATTAATCTAATAATCTAAATTCAGGTTTTTTGGTGGTGGAAGTAGACTGGACCTCTCAAGGATAAAAGTTCGGGATTTATTTTTAGCTTAACAGAGCTTTCAGCATTCAGAATAATTGCAAAGCTGAGTCCAGTACCCTTTTCCATAGCTAGAATTTAGAAAATCCCAAATACTAAGATTGAGATGTCAACGTGGTTTGCAAATTGCGAGTTTTATTGCAAGGAATTGAAACAATGTGTTGCGAGAGATTTCTGCAATAGTTTTACAATTGTTTTGACTTGGCAGTGGCTGACAGTTAATGTATAATGTATATATCCTTTACATCTTATATATGTCCCTTCTTTGCAGATTTGTGTGGCAATGCGATTATATGATGTTGCTTTAAGGTTATATTTTAGTTCAACTGAAAAAATTAAAATTATATGTTTTTTTTAATATTAGCCTTTTCTTTTTTGAGTCTGCCAATATTTTCTGGAGTTTCTCCTGAGTACATTTTGCACCCCAATTGATTTATTCACGAGTCTCAGTTTTTCAACAATCCTCCCAACTTAACCTTCTACATGCATGCCTTAAGCATTTTCCACTTGTAGTCAAGGCTCATTTCAATAACACATCCTTTATTCAACTGTCCTGTAAAAGGCAAAGGAACTTGGCTTTTTGTGCCCATATTTCTATGTTCTGTATTGCATTTTTTACAGAATTTATGCTATTAAAACTTTCAAACTGGGATTTCCTTTCAAGCACAGGAAATTACACTATTGTATAGTAAGCTGCATATAATTTTTTATTTGCTAAGGCTGACAGAAAGCGAGTACTGAAAAGGGATTTATTTGCATGCAGGTATATTTGATATTGGATGAATTTATTCTTGCAGGGGAGTTGCAAGAAACAAGTAAAAAGGTAAAAATTACTTCGTCATGTAGGTATAACTGTTAGTTATATTCTAAATTTGCAGAGGCATATACCGCTGGAATGAGTGTGTGGGTGCAGGCAGATTTTTAACTACTTGATTAACACGTTTTATTTTTATTATCATATTCTAGGCAATCATTGAAAGAATGACTGAGTTGGAACGGCAGGAGTGAGAGGCTTGCGTGATCCAAGTATGACATCTCCTAGGTAGCAGAAAATTGCCTCCTGCATTATTTCTTTTTTGCTATTTCTGCTTGCAGTTTGACAACATTGTCATATTTTTTAAATATTTGATTGTATGGCCCCATTATTGTCTGCATTGTTTTTCTCTGTTTAGTGCCTTATTATTTGATTTGATTTAATTAGTTGCATCTTTTCTGAGGTATGCAGGCTTTGATGTTCAACCTGAATTCTATAATGTCGACAGTAGTTGGGTTCATTTGTTCTCTTCTGGCACATGTAATAGATTTTTTCCCTGCTCTTTTTCAATTGAAATTTTACATTACCAACAGTAGTGAGGGTTTGCCATCTGTTTTCCTCCCTTTTATGGGGTTTGTAATAAATTTTGTTCTTGTAGATGTCTGAAAAATATAGCACACAACACCTGTACATTCTTGTGTAAGAGATGTGCACCCTAAAGAGTCTGGACATTAATACACAATAGACTTGCTTTGCTGGTTGAATTATAGCAGGGCATGCAGCCTCTGTATAAGAGTTATTTTTTGTTCTTTCAATCTCAATGCACACATTCATGAAGCTACATTCATAGTTTGTTTTGTTAGATATTTTAAATTACATCTAGTCATCTTAGATCAAAGCAACTGTTATGGAATGTGGTAGATTCGATTCCTGAAGTTGAATTTGTTTTTGCTGAGTGATGAGATGTCTCTGTTGATCAATTTCTCCATGGTGCTTGCAATAGATTAAATAAGGTAGCTGCTGTTGTCTATGGCTTTGTATGTACATTTACCAGAGTTTCTTGGTAGACAAAGTGTTTAATTGTTCAAGTTGAATAAATAGAGCATGAAATGCATATTAATGACTGCAAATGATACTCTACGGTTTGTACATTATGCAGGTTGAATTTTGTAAACAAGTTTTTCTCTTTCATTTTTCCACTTAAAAAAATGATCAGACTTGTACATCTATACAAAATTGTTAAGCAGTTGGACTCTGTAGTTTGAAATCTAACAAGGAAGAAGGTTAATTGTGATAAAGGCTAGAACAGGATTCTTTTTATCTAAAATCCACAATAATGCTTATCATTATGCTTGATTTCTAAATTTGTTGTTTAAATTTGCGGCCGAAACTTTCCTACAATTTATAGGTCAGGAAGGATTGTTCTCTAGTGCTCCATTATTTAATCATTTGCTTGTTAATCTGGTTTGCGTCAATGATATCTCAAGTATTACTCTAGCTTAACATTTATACGAGGACTTGCATGTCCATGCGTGCAAATATTCCATTGTAATACTATCACGTACTAAAGAATAGAAGTTGACTGCATGAAATGCTTAGTAAATAGAAATGAAGCAGAGGGTTGTCTTGTACACAACTTAAAGAAGACTGCCAGAGATGATGTGTATGCAAAGCTATTTTAGTAGATATAGCATGGCAGAATGTAGTGTATATTAGTAAATAGTCGAGAACAAACACATTATTTTATGGCTATATCCATAGATCCTTTCGGTAGATGATGCTTCCATCAAGCTAAGAATTTTTTATAAAGAAGTGAGTCAAGATTTTGGTTGTCTTTGTGTGAAAAAAGAGAACCACACCATTCACATTCACACCTTTGAACAATACTGCCATACTCTGAAAACTGGATTTTGTAAAAGTTGAGAGCTAATACAATACTAATTGAAGGCTTTTCCAATGAACCATACTTGCTTGATATGATATCCTTTTGTTGGTAAAATTACTAGTTTAGTGAAGCCGAGTCTTCAAGAATGGATCAAATGTGCTCTCATGAACATTTGGTTCGGAATTGTCTTCAGGTGAGGCTTCATGAATGCATCAGAGGCACTCTTATGAACATCTGGGTTACCTTTAGAAACATGCGCTTTAGGATTTTTGATATGGATATTTCCTCCTATCCATGATCATACATGCATTTTCTTTCTTCTTTATTAACATTCCATACCTTGATTAGGTATTAGAGTGGTCTTCTGATCATCAAAGTCTTATTTACATTTTTGACTCTACTATTGTAATGTAATGTCCCCAATTTTGGATTACCTTGTGATGTGGTTATGAGGGATTTCCATAGCTTGTGTCAGCGTGGTCATAGGAGCGAGATTACTCCATTGGTGGGTCCAAAGGGTTTTGAAGGAGCTTTATGGGGTCCAACTGGGATCATTGCCATATTTCTTCATCAGGATCAATTTTGCACTATTTGATCTTGTCGTTGCATTCTGGCGATTTTCATAAAACAAGGTCATTATTAGGCATATTTTAATTATTTATGCTTAAGTGTGATTTTGGGTTGATTACTTGGATGGACACCTTAGTGTAATGGCTTGTTGGAAACATAACATAAAGATCTGCAAGGCAGGATGATAAAAATGGACTTTGGATGGTCAATGTGAACATGGTGGTGAATTAAGCATTTTCTGGAGTCAAAAGTGGCTTTAATTAGTTAATAAAAGTCACTTTATTCAATGAAGAAAGGAAAGTTAATTTTATTATTTAATTGGAGGGAAAAGGTAAAAAGGGTGGCAAAAGAGTTAAGTGGGTTATAAAAAAGGGAATTGAGGGTGTCTCTCCTCACTCTAGTCTTTTGATATTTTGCTATTTGAGAAAAAGAAAATTTGGGGAGTTATTGGAGAAGAGCCCAAGGTTTGGAAACCCTACTTGTAGATTGTTAGTTTCGGTGTTGAAACTACACACCCTAGCTAATTGGAGCGTGGAATCATTCAAATTTCACCATTGTGCTTCAACAAAGAAGAAGATTTGTGGAAAATAATGAAGGTAATCGTGTTATCAATTGATTTTATCTTTTAATATGAGATTTTCTTCATCTTTTGAAGAAATTGCGCATACCCATTAAAAAAGGAGGAGATTCAAAACTTAAGAAGAAAAGAGTTTCACTGGCATTGCGGCGAAAGTCATTCTCAGTTTGTGGGTTGAAGTTTTGCGTGAACAATTGAGGCTCCTTACTGATATTTGAGGGTCAAATTATTCACTGTTTAGTTGGTTGCATTTTGCGGACAAAAAGTTGAGTTTTATCGTAGCCAAAAATGGGTTGGCAAGTTCACCCATATTGACTAGAAGAGTTTGTTGGAGCTTGTCATCAAAATGCACCGAGTTTATACTTGTGTGGTCTACAAACTCCCTTGTCAGGTGGCCGCTTGAAGAAGTGATGGATATATTGTTGAATATGCCATTATTCTGTTGGAGGAAATAACCGCCATTCTCTTGATGAAATATACCAGGTTCATTGTTCTCTAATTATGCAATAGATTTGAGATTATATCTTTTATTTGCTCATAAAAGTGCCCTGTACCAATTCTAAATATTTTATGAATGTTATATCGCTGATTTGACAATGTTCCCATGAGTTTTATTTGGTACTGTGTTCCATTAAGTAAATTAAGAAACAAATGTACCTCTAGCCTAACCCTTTGACGAAAGGAGCGACCATCTACTCACGTTTCTCTCTCATCTTGCTATTACAAATTCTTATTAGTGGTGTGAATTTTTTGAGTTTAATATCAAATATATGCTACTGCTTCGAAGTTTTACTCTGATTTACATTTGGCATTGTGTGCTTAATCGCAATAAAATACCAAAGAATGCACCTACAACCATATATGTGCAAATTGTGTGACGAAATACCACATTGAACACTAAGTCAAAACTTTGAAAAAATAAGGGGAAATTCCAAGGTATTCCAAAGTTGTATCTTACATGTAATTAGATCTTCTATGAAGACCTCTTGATTTTTCTCTGCACCATGGTTTTACTTGTGTCAACATTTAGTGCTTAGCCTTTTGTGAGTTTCACACACAAGCATGAACATACATTAAGAATGAGAGAGTGGGTGCATATGTTATTAGATGTAATGTTTCATCACATGGAGAAGTACGTTATATTATAACTCCTAAATTATAAATACCTAACTATTCATATTCAAATTGTATTTTATTATTATATTACATAAATACAAAAGAATAAGCTTTGGACAAACAAGGTCCTTGCAACCCAAAGTGCTTGCAACGCACTCCAAAATAAGTAATTGTTACATCGCATTACTAATAAGATTTTATTATGGGCCCAATTCTTAAATAATTTGTTTGAATTTTTTTATATGAACACCATCTCTAAGACTCTACCTAACATGGTCATTTTGCATACATGTTTAAATACAAAAGGACAAAGCTTTGGACAAACTAGATGCTTGCAATATAGTCTTAAATAAGGTTCTCTTTTATTGGAAAGTTCAAATTATATGAACTTTTGCTTGGACATTGATTAGCAAATTGTGTGAGAGGCAATGCACATTGATTTTTAGTTGAACACAACATAAGTGGGCTTATTGGCTAAGATCATGTGTTTTCAAGTAAGGTTACAGGTTCAAATGCAAGGAGGGGGTAGAGTATGCATGCCTTTTGTAGATTTAAACGGTTAAATCATTGCTTGGAGGTGGGTCATGTAGAAATTGTAACTAGGTTCAGCGTTCATAATTAGATGAAGAAATAATTTATTTATCAAAACGAAAATTTGAATTGTATTATGTCCCATTTGGACAATCGAAAGAAAATTTAATTTAATTTTTATAAGTAATATTTGTCCTCCTAGATTGCCAAGTCGACACTCCTAGGAGACAGGTGTTGTGCTATTTAGAGCAAGTCAAAGGGTTTCCTTGGTTGTAAGAGTCCATAACTTTTGAGACGATTCCTATGCAAAGAACCCTTGCCAAGGAATGGATCGCCCGAGGGACTAGGGAGGCAGATAACATGATGCCTAAACTTGAAAGGTGCGTGATTGCAAAGAAGGGGAGACTTGAATGAATTAGTTTTTAAAGATTCATGCGCATATTCATTGGGATCATGAATGTGTTACATGTGTCCAAGAAAATCAATGAGCTAAACTTGTTTCCTATGGAAGCCTTGTGAAGCAATGGACAACCATGTAGGAATGTGTTGAATTCTAGGAGGTCTAGATGTAATTAGATCGTGAAAAATGAATAACATAGCTCGAAGTGGAAACTAAGGACATGGAAAATGTTGCTAATATGAAAGTGGCATATGTCTTCTTGTGCATAGAAAGGTTCCACAGATAGTAGAACACCGAGGATGGCATTCCTTAAAGGGAGAGGGGATTGTGACACCCCTTTCATTACCCAAAATTTTGTGATGTAACTAAGAACATATAATGTTAGGGTGCCAACATTGATGTTATGATTTCAAACTCTATTGTATGATGTAATGTTTATTTTATTAATAAAAATGATATAGCTAAAGAAAGGGGATGGCCAACAAATTATGCTGCCTTGAGGAGGGAAAAAAACTTGACTTAATAGGAAAAATGTATCTTTGGTGAATATTTCTCTTTGATGATGGTTAGTCTTCCCAAGAAGTTTAAGGATTTGGAAGATGAAGGGTCAAGGTGTGATTATAAAAGAGAAGAAGGGAGAAGCAATCATGGTTTATTCTTCTTGGTTCTTAAGCTTCTAGTTTTCTCTCCTCTTTTACTCACCCATAAATCTCTATCCCTCTTAAAAAATCAAATTGGAAAAATGATTGGTGGTAGATCCCAGAGAGTTTCAAACCTTATGACTAGTTAAGAGTTGTTAGTGACAACTTATATGATAGGAATATGTGTTGTAGCACTTTTGCTTTGGACTAGAAAGCTTTGAGGACTAGGAATGGTCCTGGTTGTGTGTGACAATATAGAACCGAAGATGGGAGGGCCAAGAGAATATAGAGATAAGAGGAGGACTCCTTTATGTCATGTAGACATGCATGGTCTTTCTGTGAATATGAGACAGGTTAAAGTTCGAAAGGCTAATCACTAAGTTTTCCTGTGTGTGTGAAGGAGAATTGTCTTCACTTTTGGTGTTGAACTCTAGTCTGAATATAAGTGTGCAGAATACCACATATGAACCCTAGATGAATCCCTGTGAATGAACTTATTGGAAAGAGTGGGTCATTATGCTACATATTGCTAGGAATAGTTTAATACCTACCCTCATGCTTGCTTTAGGTATCACTAATAAACCACTTTGGGACTTGTTGTTATAGAGCACGTGATAATCCACTTGGATAGTGGGCTCCATACTCTGAGTGTTAAACCCATCATTTGGTGTGAATTCCCTAAGTCCTCAAGGCATCAATATCTGGCACAATGTAGAAATTTGATAGAAATTGCAACTGCTTAAGATTTCAAACTGAAAAACAAGAGACACAATTCCACTCTACTAATGTGTGGAATGGAAATCACAATTTAGAACAACATGCATAAACATGCAATAAGCAAAACCATAAGTACATAATGATTTTTAGGGGAACCCAACTGGGAAAAACCTCTCAAGCCTCTTTGCATTAATCAATTGAATATAGAAACTATTATAATTGCTTGCTCCAACTCTGAGCACACCCTGCAAAAGGATAACTGTTCTCTTTGTTGAATGAGAAACTCCGGTCAAAACTTAACCAATTATTTGCTCATCTAGCCTCCTATTTCCTTGCACAATCTTTAAGGAAATTAACTCTTAAAAGGTAAGAATTTCCTCGCATTTGCTTGCATAATTCCTAAGGATTGATCTCTTGACCTCATGCAAAAACTGTACACTCGAATTCCTATGGATTGATCTTCGACCTTTGGAGTTTTGGTGTTTGGAATCGATTTGCAGTAGTCTCACCCGTGTTATACAACTCTTGTTACGTTGCCTTGTGATCTCCACTTCAGCCTAGGAATTTGAATTCCATGCATGCATTAGATATTTTGGGCTGATTGATAGATCTCTGAGTTACACTGTTGTCTCACTACACAATTGACCTTCCGCTGACTCTATCAATAGTTAGAGGCCAGTTAACCAAATACAATTGAACAAGATATCTAAAATTTAGCAATCACACATATATTTGAACTCCAAGCCCTCTAACTCGAATTTACTAAGCTAACTAAGTGATAAGAGCTATGTCACACTAGTTAACTGCCTCCAAGTTGTCCTGCTGATGTTGAAATTCAATTTACTCAATTTGATTAAGACTAAAGTCAAATTGAGCCTTTCTTGCTACATTTTTAACACTCCCTCTTAGCAAGAAAGGGATTTTCACCACTGGTATCCCGCACATGTGGAATTTGAATTTACCTCTTGACAATGCCTTTGTTAAGATGTCAACATCTTGCTCCTCAGTTGGAATGTACTATAACAACATAATAATCCACTGCACACAGTCTTGCAAATGATGATACCAAATATCAATGTGCTTGGACCTGTCATGAAATACTGAATCCTTAGAGAGCTTGATGCAACTATGATTATCACAATATATCACTGTTGTATCCGTCTCCTGACTGAAAAGACCCACAAGTATTTTCTTCATACATATGGCCTCACATGTTTCTTGATTTGCAACCATGTATTCAACCTTTGCTGAGCCGAGTGCCACAACCCTTTGCTTCTTGTTGTACCAGGAAATAGTTGTGGACCTAAACTGAAGATATCACCTAAAGTACTTTTCCTGTCTGATGGACTTCTTGTCCAATTTGCATCGGTGAAGTTCCAAGGTGAAGCCTTGGAACTTCACTCTCTGTCCTCTTGTACCATAATCCATACTCAATAGTGCCTCTGAAATACCATAACACATGCTTTGCTGCCTTCCAATACAACTTGGTAGGCCTCACCATAGCTTGAATCAGCTGGTTTATTGCATAGAACATGTCAGGGCTTGTGTTCACAATATACATCAAAGACTGCACAAGCTTCCTGTAAATGGTAGCATCAACTTCTTCTCCTAAAGTGGCATTCTCCTTCCTCCAGTTTGTAGCTAGAGGTGTGTCCATAGGCTTACAATTATCTATGTTAAATCTCTGAAGTATTTCAGAGGCATACTTCACTTGAGACACAAACAATTCACCATCATCTTGCCATACTTCCAACCCAAGGAAGTAATGCATTAAGCCCATGTCTTTCATCTCAAATTCCCTTGCAATATCCTCTTTGCATGAGCGGATCAGTTGCTCATCACTTGTCAATATTAAATCATTGACATACAAAACAAGAATAAACAACTTACCATCTACCACAATGTGATAGATGTTCGCATCTGCTTCACTTTTGATGAAGACCAATCCATTGAGATAATTGTTGATCCTAGTGTACCATGCTTGGGGTGATTGTTTGAGACCATACGATGCTTTCCTAAGTCTACAAACATGTGCTTCCCGATCATATGCCTCAAATCCTTCTAGTTTCTCTATGTAAATTTCCTCCTTAACAACACTGTTGAGAAAGGCGATCTTCACATCCATTTGGTGGCTTTTCCACCCCATCTGTGTAGCCAATGCTAGAATGGATCTAATTGAGGAATACCTTGCAACTAGTGCAAAAGTTTCCTCATTGTCCACTCCTTCTACCTTTAAGAATCCTTTGGCCACAAATTTGGCCTTGTACTTATTGATGCTCCCATCTACTGCATGCTTCACCTTGTAGATCCATTTGTAACTAACCACTGATTTCCCTTCTGGTCTTGGCACCACCTCCCATACACTGTTCTTCTTGATGGATTCATATTCTTCCACCCTGGCATCAACCCAAAGAGGTTGAGAAACTGCTTCCTCAAATGAAGAAGGCTTTGTCTCAATGAGTTCTGTTATGAGAGCCATGTAGCCAATGTACATCTTAGGTGACCTCTTCCTGCGCTGTGATGTAGGAGCTCCCACATGCTCCCATACATCCTATATCAATCTGTCAGATTCTTTGGTTCTCTTGCTCCCCACTCTAGAAGATTCTGGTTGAGTGGGTGTCTCCACTCTGTCTCATGTCTGCTTTTCTGCATGTGGTTTCTCCACAACCTCCTAAAGCTCACCCTGAGGCTCCTCCTTTGGATCTAGAAGCTCATGCTCCGGTGGTATACTCAACTTTCGTTCCAAGGATCATCTCATAGCCTTGTCCTCATTGAACTTGACATCTCTTCTTAGAACTGTCATCCTGTGAAGACAAATACACTCGATAATTGTGTGGAGTTTCGATGTATACTACAAAAAATCCCAACTTTGTTGTAGGCTTAAGCTTCTTCCTTGAATTCTTGGAGACATGACAATAAACTGAAGCTCCAAAAATTTTGAAATGAGACACATTGGGCTTTCTCCCAAAGAAAGCTTCCTCCGGTGTGATCATACCAAGTATTCTATGAGGACTCCCGTTTTGCAAGTACACTGTGGTGTTGCATGCTTTTGCCCATAGATGTAATGGCATCCTTTGATCATGCAACATGGCCCTTGCTTCTCGCACTATGCTTCTATTCTTCCTCTCAGCGACCCCATTCTACTTTGGGTTTTGGGGTGCTGTCAGCTCTCTTCGAATACCTTCTTTGGCACAAAAATCCATGAAGGCATTCGAAACAAATTCACCTCCATTGTTTCTCTTGAGAGCCTTCGCCTTCTTCCCAGTCTCCTTCTCAACCATTGCTTCGAATTCAACAAATTTTGAGAAAACTAAATCCTTATTCCACATGAAGAAGATCCAACATTTTCTAGAGAAATCATCAATTAAAATAACATGGTACTTATGTTTCGCTGTGGAGGTTGTAGAAAAGGGTCCACAAACATCAGAGTGGACTCGCTCCAAGATTGCATGTGCTATTCTATCTCAGTCATGGAAAGTGGATTTGTTATATTTCCCCAATGTGCAACCCTTGCAGACATCCTTCCGTTCAAGGGAGCCTTTAGGGAGACCGGTGGTAATTTGTTGCATGATTTTTAAGTTGTAGATGACCTAATCTCTTGTGCCAGAGTTCTCCAACATCTCGACTCTACACCTTTTCAGCCTTGCTACTCAATGCAATGCAATCTTCCACCTCAATTTTGTATAATTTCTTCACTCGACCTCTAATCTGCTTCACTTGACCGGTAGCTATGTGCCTCAGAAAGACTTTCCCTTCACTGAAAATAATATCATAGCCTCTATCCTCCAATACTTCTATAGATATCAGGTTCTTCAGCCTAGGTACATACATAACATCTTTCAGGCAAAGAGGAGAGGCTTTCTCCCTCTCAAAGGTGACAATACCAATTCTTGTAGCATTGTACCTCTTATCGTCACCCATTTCGATATGCATCTGGAGATCCTTCTCCTCTAGGCTACTGAAAAACTCCTTGCACCCTGTGATATGGAACGAGGCACCAGAATTATGGTACAACACACTCCCCATAACAGTGTTGGCGATGCATGCTATCAAGGTGAAGTCTAATTCGAATTGTGAATCTAGTGCTTCACCTC
>APFE030159394.1:0-47969 GCA_000404065.3 Pinus taeda
GGCGCTCGCCCACCCGGGCGCCCGTCGCACATTCCCTAGGGCGTTACATCCTCCTCCACCTGAAGTCATTATCGTCCTCGACAACATCCCAACTCCAAGCATCAATCCATGATGTTGACTCCCCTCACATATATCACAACAACCTGCAACATACGTAGGCCTCCATCTCCACCATGTCTCATCTAAGTGACCAACTGTCACAAAGATAATCCATAACAAGTATGTCGTAGATGTCCATGATCATCGACCACCTGCCACAAGCTCTCCATGCTGCTCTCCACCATGAAAAGCTAATCCTTTCAACATCAAGCTACATGTCCTCTGCAACAAAGTGTCCACTCCATCATGTGCATCATCTCCATCATGTGCAAATTGCCCATGATATGTCAACAAGAGTTAACACACCTCAATTATGTGCCAACATCGCATATCAACAATCGGAAGTCCTCTCAATCCATGAAAATCAACCATCATGTCAGAATCTCCACATGCTGCTCCATCATGGAAGGTTGGCCCCTCCATCTCAAGCTACATGCTCACTGCAACATGCAGTGTCGACCTCATCATGTGTCGTTCCCATGTGAACCTGCTGCCATGATACTCCAACACAATGCCAACACCTCATGTACATGCTAGCCCCCATGTCTGAACTAGTTGGGTGATCAATCCAACCATCACGCCCAAACCATGAGAATGCACATCCTCATGCCACCATCAGTTGTTCCTCAAAGCATCCCTGTCACATCCTGAACTCAATCAAGAATCCATCCATATAAGTCACCCATGCTCAGGTCCATGAAGTAGTCCTCATCTCATCTACAACATGTCCATGATGTTTGGGTACCAATGTGCTATATGAAATAAGCCACATCAATCCCAACATCATCCATAAGTGTGCCTCCTCCATGTGAAGTGATCACCTCATCAATCTCCAACTCTCGGTTTGCCACATCTATGTCCATGAAGCTACCTCCATGACATCTGCAATGTGCCATCCCTCAAGTTATCCAAGTGTTCTAAGAGAACACTTCTCCAGCAAGTGTCAAGTCAAGTGTTCCAAGAGAGCACCTCATCACTAAGTCAAGTGCCTCAAGAGAACACCCTTCCCATGTCTCCATGTGCTGCCCATGATCAAAGATCAATCAGCTCCCTTGTGCAAAAGTAGTTGAGTCTCGGCTCAACCCATACCCAAGTGTAGCCACCAAGGTATCACCATCATCATTGTAACTCCATCACCTCAAAGTGTCTCATACCCATCCTCTTCATCAAGTCACTCTTTCAAGCCATGCCCATACATGGAATTTGAAAGTGTGCATCCCATACTGCACCAAAGACTCTGCCCTCAGCTCCTCAATGCATCAGGTCCTCTAAGTCCACCATATATGAAGTCTCCAAGAAGTCACAACAATCTCATGTCATCATGAGCTCCATAAGCCATCCTCAACCAACACTCTAGCAAGCATACAAGTCTCAACCAAAAGGTCTCCACAAGATGCCTCAGCTCTCCATGTAGTAAGAATGCTCCATAGGCTGCTCACAACTCCATCCAAGTCCATGGCTTTGTTGCACAAGAGTGTACAACATCTCCATAGGCTCATAAGTAATAAGTCTCCATGTCACATAAGCAAATCCATCTGCTCAACATCCATGCCTGGTTACACCTCATTGGATGCCCATAAGTGACATCTCCACAAGTGCACCTACAATATGTCCCTGCATAAGATTTCCATGCTCCATGTCTCCAACCTGATGTCCATGACTAGGTTGTCCATGTAGCCCAACCATGTAGACTCATCTCAACCATCGGTCATCCATCCAAGATGCTATCTTCGGTTTATTGAACTCGCTCACCAACCCATATCATCAAGTCATGTCATGAGTTTCCTTCATCATAGCTCCTCCACCTAAGTGTCACCAAGACTATGAGAAGTCCACCCAAAACATTATCATCACATGAGTCTCTCCATCATAGCTCCTTCACCAAAGTGTCCATCAAGACTATCTCTTGGTCTCGGCCATGAGAAGTCCACCCAAGCTTTGTCATTACAAGTCCCTTCCATCATAGCTCTTCCACCAAAGTGTCGCCAAGTCTATCTCTTGGTCTTGGCCATAAGAAGTCCACCCAAAAGTGTGCCCTTCAAGTTTTCCATGAGTCATGCCGGGCACTTAGCCATGTGGCTAAAGCACAACTCAATCATCCACAACGATCATCAAGTTCCACCCTTGTCAGAGGTCTTTGCACCTTCTCCCACAAGGTCACAAACAACCCCAACAAGTCCTGCAAACACCAACAATCCTTGTTTCTCCATACAAGGTCTCACCATAAGCACCCATGGTAAAATTCTCCCTAGCATCGGCAAACTGGCTTTGCCCTTCCCTGCACACGGTCCATCTACCAAATGCCCAAATGAAACACATGTATTACCATCAACATCATCATGAGGTTCCTTCATGAGAGTACCCTCATCCATACATGTCTGCAAACTGCATGATCCTGGTCCAACTTGATCAAGCTCAAGCTCATCCTCAGTCACGGTCATGTCTGCAACATTATCGGTCATCAAGACTTCCTCTTTCTTGGTAGTCCAATCTGTAATCTCAACTTGCCCCATTGTCCAACCAAGTTGAAGAAGCTCTTCTTCAACGTTCTCCTCCAAGACTACAAGCTCTTCACGAATGCGGGGATGCTCTTTTTTCAACCACTCCAACTTGTATAAGGTAAGCAAGAGCTTCCCTTCACATTCTTCAAAGTCTTCCATGCCTTGTCCTTTGTCTTTCCCTGGTTCGTACTTTGTTCAAGTGCCCAAACTGTGTAAACCTGTCCAAACGCAGTCCCACTTGTCCACCTGACAAGTGCCCAAATCGTATGACCAGCACGTAGCACCGCCTGCGCTACTCTACGACACATGGTTCCAATCTTTACCAGCTTCACCAAGCACCCTGCAACCATGAACCGGCCCTTGTTCCACTTGTGTGAAACTAGCTTCCTTCACCTGCAAGTCCTTGACTCCACTGTCACGAGCAACCTGCTCAAAGCAAGCCCAACCGAGCTACTTCAATGCTTCATCAACCTGGTTATTAGCCTGCTCTGATACCAACTGTCACGAGCCCAAGCCTACGGTAGTCTTCCAACCGTGCTGGCGAGGTGCGACACCACCCCACTTTTTCTTTTTAACAATATTCAAGTGTGCGGACTACGCCTAATTCACAAACGATACTTAGCTTGTGTTTCACAACTAAGTAAAACATGCGTTATCCTTTATACTTAATGAAAACCCATACTTCATTCATTATTCATCACAATTATTAAAACAGCAAGAACAACAATTGCACAAGTATAAAAGGGGAGGGGCAACTCCCCGTAACGTGAGTCTGCCCAGCCGTTTTATTAGAATATCAATTTACAGTATACAAATGTACAAGTGTGCCTGGCAGAATCCAAGGCCAACACTTAACCAAATATACAAGAATGGCAACCTGCCTTTTACAATGGTTTCATGCTCTTTTATACGAAGAACGACACCCCCATAAGTCACCTACAACACTTCGTTAAATCTGCACCAAAACCATACTTCCGAACTGCCACTGCATAACCTTCGTCATACTCCCATGTCCACCGTACGCATAAGTCACTTTGGAGCACTACGCAGGAGATGTGTGTAGCTCCTACCCTTAGTGCGCATTTCCCACTTGAACTGTGTGAAGAGAGAGCAAGTTCGATGATCCAAATGAGGTCAAGCGTTCCACATATATACACTTTGCACAAAGGTTGAGTGTGGGGGTGGTCGCCCCTTGGCCGACCCCCAAACCTGCACAAACGCACCCTAGAACCTTGCTTCTGCCATCGGCCTTACCCATAGGCAAGCCCCTCCTCATCGCATATAAGTCCTCCAATGCATTTGTTCATTTTTCCTAAGTGTCGTTCGCACCATGCGTTATCGTCGCACCATCGTTTGTCATTTCGTCGTAATTTTCGCGTAGGAGCGTCGCACCGCACGCCCAACGCGCGTCCGCCCGCTCTCGTGCACGCCCGCCTGGCGGTCGTGTGCGCCCGCTCGGTGCTCGCCCGCCCGGGCGCCTGTCGCACATTCCCTAGGGCGTTACACCCATGAATGGAGAAAAACATGGAAGCCTGGAAAGAATTGTCGGGAAACTAAATAGTGCACTTGAACTATGAGCATCTGCATCCAAAATAAGTCCAACATAATTTGGTCGTTCCCATGATCGGATGTCGATATTATTTCTTGCGGCTCACAATGAAATCAGGAAATAGAGATTCCAATGAAAATTGAAAAGTTTTATCAGTAAGATGAGTTTACAAACCCTATTCTCGGAAGCCCTCGGAGGGTAAGACCAAGGTTAAACCATGGAGGGTTTCCCACTGACAGCCCCGCCATCCTTGGAACCAAATTAACTGTAGAGCGTAGATTAATCTAACGCCCATAATTCCTCTAGCTCAGAAATAATGGCACAATAACGCCCTTTAGTATCAGATTTAAACACCGACTGCATCAAATATTCCTTCATTTAGTCATTCTCTTCCAGACACTCTGTTCATTCTCTCTGGCATACCCGGCTCTATAATTGCATATTGAAGACTTTGTTTGCAAAAAATGGATCAGTGCTATCCTACTTGTACTGTAACAAATCCCAAATGACAATGAAAAGCGACCAAGTTACAACCCTATAATCATCGTCCCATGTTTAGCATAAGGCATTGCATGGCTGTAGCTAAGAATCACGAGGCACACTCTATATTGTCTATTGATACATTAGTTTTCTTCTATGCTGGCATTTTGATGGACTAGTATAGATTAAGTCCATTTCTTGTAAATTTAGTGCATCACGGGTCGATTTGGCTTTAATAGAAGGAGAATACACGGTGATTTCTCATTTCTTTCTATTTTACTTCCGTTTTCCCAAGGGCATAATCCTCACTTCTGTGAGGATATGGAGGGTTCCTAAAAAGAGCAGCTTGGGATCAGTGGAATGGATATATATTTTTGTCACAGCAGGAGAAATATTTCTCTTGTCAACGTTGGGGGTTCAACATGAAGATGACGAGGACAACAATGGGGAGAGGAAAAGGAAACCAAATTCAGTATTTCTATATTCATGCCAGGCATGAAGATGATGAAGTCAGGTGAGAACAAGATCCAGAAGAGGAGTTGGCTTAATTTTTGGGCTTTTTAGTTTTGGAATCCTGCTAAAAGGATTGAGGTGAAATTTTGATTCTTATTATTTAAACTGGTTTTTTTGACTCTATATAGATTCAACATCCTTAAAACCTTTAGTGCACTTAATTGTGTAGGGGTTACTCACCAAAATTGTGATTTCAATAAAATTTTGACAAAAAATTGAGGAAGAAAAGAAAAGTGTACCATTATGTTTATTTAATAATTTGGAAAATAATTTTGACAAAGAAAAAATTTTAATAGTGAATGTCATTCTCTAGATTTTCAAGTAATTACGATTATTTAATCTTTTGGAAAATCGTTCTGGAAAAAGAAAAATTTTGAGGGCAAATGTCATTTTCTAGATTTTCAAGTAAATATGTTTATTTAATTATTTGGAAAATATTTTTAAGAAAAATAAAAAATTTAATGGTGAATGTCAATTCTAGATTTTCACGTATTTATGTTTTTCTAATGGGTGGTGTTATCACCTAGAACTGCAGTCACATGTACATAATGTTGTCCAAAAGAATTTCATTGTCAAAAATGGGTGTCAAATGGTTGTTGTCCTATGTTTGTCACTTAGGGATCATGTTTTAGAAAGATTTTTATGCAAATCATTTTCAAATACCGTTAGTCATCCTCCATCATGATTGTATAGGGCATGTCATATCTTGTTTACGTCACTGGTCCTTTTCGCATTTTCGCAGCGCTGTTTGATTGGCTGATTTTCCAGCGCAATGATGTTTTAGCTTTTTCGCAGCATGTCAGTAACCAGCCATTTCGTAGCGCATTTTGCTAACTTATAACTATCTGCGCTACGAAATCGTGGATTCGGGGATTTTGCAGCACTGATTCTTGAAATGTCATGTCTGGGGGAATGAGTCATGGTGTACATCCGTTTATTGTCAGTTGGTGTCCTTTCCAAGCGATATGAGCCATCATTCCACCAATAGGTTCATAGCCACGCACATAAAAATCATTCAAACGGTTTTGTAATGCATGGTAGTGTATGATGTTTGTTAATGATGCATGAACTTACCCGTTTGTATGATAAGACTGTTAAAATTGCAAAGGAGCCCGAGTTTCTTCTTTAAAAGAACCTAATTACAAGTGAGCCTACGTTCCAAAATTTGAATTTGCCATTTCAGTTGAAGCTGGTGGTGTTTCTCTGTGCGAAAGATTTCAAAGCGAAATGGAGAGAAAGGGACATCGGTCTGGAAGATGCCAAAGAACGGAACCTGTGGGATTGGATCTTGCATTAAGAGATGAAGGTGTAAGAAAAGCTTTTAAGGATGCTGGTTGCTGGAGATTTTGTGAGAAGCTGCAGGGTGGGCATGCTGAGGTAACAAAAGCATTTGCCTTGAATTTTACAGGTTTAAATTCTAAAGTGTATATGTTAGAATTCCCAGTATCTCCAGAGGCTATTTCTAATGTGACTGAGATTCCGAGAGGAGGGCAGGAGTGGTTCAAAAACTTCAAATTTGATATGAACCCATGCAAGGAATTCCTGAAGGAGCCTTATGTGAATGGAGATCTTACAAAGGCTGTGCCAAGACATTATGTGAAAGAACACTATGCACTTCTCCTTACATGTATTCAAAAATATTTAACATGTGAAGGGAGATATAATAAAGTTTACTACTATCATTTTAAGCTGTTGCTTCATTTTACAGGAAAAGCATCTATAGATATCCCTTTCTACTTGTTTCGTAGCCTCAGCAAGATGTGTGATAAAATTCAATCGAAGAAGGATAACTGTGAGACATCACTGTTTCATCATGGTTTAGTAAAACTGTTAGTGCTGGATGGACTGCAGAAAATTGGTAAGGATTGGGATTCCTTTATCTTTGTGGCTGGCTTTCAGAGTAAAACAAGCCTCACCCCAGTGCCTGTTAGGGAAAGAGAAGAGTCAATTGAGGAACCTACTCTTGCTGAGCTTAGAAAGGAGATAAAAGATAAGAAGAAGACCAAGACCAAATTGAAGAAATCAGTGAAGCCTTTGGTTATCAAAGAGCCACCTCAACCATCATCAAAAGAGAAGGTGAAGCACCAGAAAAATGCACCTAGATCAAGTGGGGTTGAAAGGGTATCAAGAGTAAAGACCAGAAGTCAATTAAGCAAGGAGAAGGGCAAGTCAGTAGCTGTTGAGGAAAGTCCAATATCAAAGGCTAGTTTGAGTGATCTGCTGGAGGCTATTGAGTTTGAACATGCTCAATCAATGCATGTTGAGCCAATGCACATTGACTTAACTCAATCATCACCAGAGAGAACTAAAAAATCAAAAGCTTCGAAGAGGTTAAGGTTTGATGAACCTGGTGAAGAGTTTGTGTTCAAACCACGAAGGCCAGTTACAAGGAAACAAATTAAAGAGGCTGAGAAAGTGCATGAAGAAGAGGTAGCTGTAAAGATGCCCAGAACAGAAGTAATTAAATAGCTGCCCAAAACAGAGGAAGCAGAGAAAATAAAGAAAAAACCTTTTACAAGAAAACAAGCAAGAGAAGTTGAGAAACAATCCAGAACAAAGGAAGCAAAAGAAGGAAATACTACATCTACAAAGAACCAGTGGGAGGCAACCAAAAGAGAAGTGGCTGAGATGGAGAAAGCTGTAGCTGAAATCGCAGCCATGGAAAAGGAGGTTGCGAAATTGAAAGCACAGCTAAATAAATTAGCTGCCAAATGAAATTGCAGATTCTGAGTCAGGTGTTATTCCAAAGTTTTGCTTAATTTTGCTTAAGTTCATTATTTTTAAGGCATGTAAGCACGGCTATATAAATCCAAGGTAAAATAGGAGTTTTTAAACCGGTGGCAGAGCTGCTAAAGTCACAGAGAATATTGAGACATTCACTAAAGACTGTGTTTTCGAAAAAAACATCAGTTTCGTAGCGCGCTACGAAACTGCTGTAGGTGTTGTTTTATGAGGAAAATTAACAGTTTAATGATGAGGACAGCAGATTTTTGAAGGAAATGCCTAAGGAACATCAAGGAGACCACATAAGGCTAGCAGAGCCATTCAGATAATGACAAGTGTGCATTCTCCATAAAGGTGAAATATTTTGTCTTAAGTTACAGCTTTAATAAAGGTACTTTATTACCGGTGGTTAGGGTTTGGTTGGAGATGCATACGAGGATTTGGGCTTATACACCTCTTCAATCAACAAGGCTTCCAACATATTTGGGAATATGGTGATGCTCATCAATTTTGGGGTATTAAAGAGCTGGGAACATATTGCTTAACTTTCGAAGGATGGTGGGAGACGAGGACCGGAAAAACAGGGGTTTGTTCTTATGATCAATGAACTATCAGCACATTCAGCATCCAATGCTAACCTTGTTCCTTGCATCCTTATCTCAGCAATCACGGCCAAAACTAAAAGGATACAGCTGTCAAAAATCAAGAAAAGAATCATGTGCGAGGAAAATAGAATTAGAGTTTAAGTTTGATTAAGACTCTTTGTAATTACAGCTCAATACTTAGTGTATTTAATGAGTCTGTTAAAAATAGATAGGGGTAGTTAATGACAGTCATCGAGCTCCCCTCATGCTGGAGGAGGAGGCTCAAAGTAGTTAAGAATGTTTTTCTATATATAGATGAAACTCTGATGTAATGAGGGTTGGATGTTTATGAAAAAACAGAGTTTATATTGGCTTATGTAAAAGACTTGTTACAGTAATATAAAGAGACTACTTTTTCTTCTCAAGATTCATACTTTGTTCAGATGCTCAAGATATATGTGGCTTTGTTTTATCCTTTATGTTTTACAGCTTGATAGATACACAATCACTCTGAATTCACCTAGTTGCTCAGATTTCCTGTGTGTATTTATGAGTTGAGGTTCATTTGAGAGATGTTTTGAGTGTTTAAACATTACATGCCTTGACTTCCATGAATGAGTAGTTTTATGGTTTACTGAAATGGTGTTTGACTCCATGAGCCCAATGGAAGAAGTGTTATGTTATCTTTCCAACCAGCATGTTTATTAAGTTTTCATTTCAAGATTTAGCCCTCTTAGTGTTAATCATAATCAATAGTTTGTTTTGAGAGAGCCCTCTCAGGTTAGGGAGGCTAATCCTTAGCCAAGAGTCTGGTCTGAAATAGTTACATAGAGTCTAACTGATTAGCAGCCATCACTACATGATTTTGTGATAACAGGTGGACTGTTGTTTATCATTTAGAGTGGCTTTTGACAAAGGGTGGTGAGTCCATTTCTGGCAGTGAGTTACTAGACATGTTGTACATGTATAATTTAAATCTACACAATAAAAATTGTGATTTTAATAATGTAAACTACATTTTTCTAAATAATTTAATTAGAAGATTCATAATTTAATTAAAGATTTTTTTTTACATACTTTATTCCTGATTTTATATATATATCAAAAAAAATTAACCATTAAAAGCATTAAAAATCTCTTTAAACGATTCATCAATTTTGAAATTTTATATCTCAAAATCCATATTAAGAATGATATAAATTAAGCATCTCCTTACCAATGGAAGGGGGAATTATAATAATTTTATTAATTAATTAATGTATTTAGTTATTTATTTATTTTTTATAAAGTTCATATAAAACTAGCTTTAGATTCATTTGTTAGAATTTATTAAGGCTAGAGAGGGATCAAAACTTTCAAGGTGCAAACATCTATTTTGAATGCAGAATATGAGGGAAAGTTTGCACCTACATATGTTTGATCCTTGTGATAGATCCAAAGTTAAGATGGATCTAGAATGGTTGAATTATTAATAATTAGAAATAATTAATAATTAATAATTAATAATCAATAATTTTTATTTTATTTTATTTATATATTTATGTAATTTGATTGAGTCAAAATATTTACATAATATAACATAGTGTAAAAACAACTCTTCCATATTGGTTTGTAAACCACCTCTCTGGACAATTATATTATTTAATATGGATATTCAAATAACTCTCCAATTATGTTATTTAATATGGATATTGAAAAAGCTAAATTGTTTCGGTTATGGTTGATAATAGCTTTTTTGTGTAACAATTTGTAAATGTAATATTACATGGAAACATCTACCCCCATAAAATGACTCTTAGCGTAGTTGCATTGAGAGCTGCTCTACAACCAATATGGTAGAGATGCTCTGCAACCTAGCATGTGAGTGATGAGAGGTGCTCTATAGCCCAGTATGAGACAGATGTGTAGGTGTAATGTAATAAAGTATCTCGACATTTTTTTATCATTTTTCCAAGTGGGTTAAAATTATAATATTCTTGGAATCATGTAGAAAATTCTTGATTGCTAAGATTACCGAGGGGAGCTCTACAACTTGATCTAGGTTTGAAGTTGGTGCTGGGGTTTTATCTTTAGGGACCATGGTGGGATGCGTAGGGGGGAGTGCTTCTCCCTCCTACATTGAGGTAATTACAAATGGAAGTAAGGACATGGGAAAGTAGCATTCTAAGAAACCTATGGAGAAGGTATCAGAGGCAAGAAGCAAAGGAACATTGGGAAGACACAAACTCCAAGAACATGAAGGGGATCAACTGGAAACAAATAAGGAGAAGGAGAATGGAGGCAACAGTGGAAAATCTAACTCCACAAGGACAAATGGGGTCTGCAAACCCAATTTGAGAATTATTCCCCGGGTCATATTGAGCGATCGGACATTTCAAGCACATAGGGATCATATGACGGAACATGTGATCACATGCAAATTTATGAGGTTATGGCTAACTAACAGGGCATTACAAATCTCGATAAGGAGCCATTAGAACCCAAAGGGTGAAGTACACTTACATCTAGGTTCTAAGGGCTTCTTCATAGTGGTGTTCACAAGCCTAGAGTATAAAGATAGAGTTTTGAGGGAGGACCATATTTCTACGCTGTGGCATGACTCTATATGCAGCCATGGATGATGAACTTTGTCTTGGAACATGAAACATTCACTTCGGTACCCGTATGGATTAGACTATACTCCCTTCCTCTCGATAACTGGCTACTAGAATCTCTAAAAGAAATACGCAACAAGCTAGGGCATTTCCTAAAGATTCCAGAGGTGACTCTGAAAGGAAAATATACCTCCTTTACTCGAATATGTGTGGAAATGGACTTATCTTGAGCCCTTTTGGAAGCGATAATTTTAGAAGTATATGATGAAAAATGGGTGCAGACTGTGGACTATGAGCACATCCCATTTAGGTGCTGCAAATGCCATGAACATGGGCATTTATTCAAAGACTGCGCTACAAACAATATGGAAGGAAATGGGAAAACTACTAAGGATAAAATTCACGAGGGTTTCACCAAGGTTCGGAGAAAAGCGAAAGGTGATAAGTGTCTGCAAAAATGATGAAGAGGGGAACAAGGAAACAGTCCAAGATATGGAGAACATAAATAATGAGAAGGAAAAGGAAGCTGACATGGAGGATATCACAGAAAATAACCAGGAAAAGGAGGATCTACCATGCTGTATGGAGATCAGTAGGTACCATGAGATGACTACAAGTGAAGCAGGAATGGAGGACCATGAACTACAAGAGATTCTAGATAGGGAAAATATAGATCTAGAAAAAATTTTGGAACAAGGGAAGACCATAGGAGTAGACTCCCTCCCAAAAGAGGATTATGATAGGGTGCAACAACTCTTTCTATGGAGATCAGAATCCAAGGGAATGGAAGCCAAAAGGAATCATGAAAGCCAAGAACATAGTGGGGTCAAAATGATGGAGAATGTACAGGCACAACCTCCAAAGAACTCAGGTAGGAAAAGAGGAAGAAAAAGACAGAATGATCTGCTGAACGAATGTGGGAAACTACTGCTTAACTCAAGTAAGATGAAAGATCTTACCATTTATTCCTTTAGTAACCTTTATTAATGAAACTCACAACCTGGACTATTAGAGGCATAGGAAATAGAGGGAAACAAAGGAACCTCACTAATAGAGTTAAAGAATTAAAATCAGATATGGTTTTACTCAGGAGACAAAATGTTCGGTGGATAAGATTAGAGAAATTAATAATAAGTGGTTAATCAAGTATGAGTATCTAGATATTAAAGAAAGCAACTCTGTGGGGGGGATTCTCACATTGTGCGACCCACAGAAATTTGGAATCCTAGATGCTGAAACATCCAGGAACTATCTTTCTTTGGTATGTCAACCTATAGGTGATAAGGAAATATGCATGATCACAAATGTTTATGGACCTCAAAAGCTAGCAGACAAACTCAAGCTTCTCATCTCCCTTGAGGATCTAAGGGCAAGACACCCAACATGCCCTGGATCATTGCTGGAGATTTCAATATGATAATATTTCTCTCAGATAAAAAAGGTGGTATTAGACAGTTAGGAAGAGACTCCATGGCCTTCTAGAACTTCATAATGAACATGGGGCTAGTGGACACAGAAACAATAAATGGAACATTCACCTAGAACAAGAGGGGAGGGGCTTCTCAAGTTGCCTCCAAACTGGATAGATTTATTATTTTGGAGGACCTCCTTCTCATAGGCCCTGCCATGACAGCTTCTATTCTTCCCTCTAGAGGATGAGATCTCTGGCTTATACAGTTGGAAGCCACCTTTATGGGAACACCAAGAAACATAACTTTCAGGTTCGAAAATGCCTGGCTCTCTCACCCTAAATTCACCAGTAATATTGACAAATGGTGGAGAGAGAATTTCAAGGCACTAGAATGTTCATGTTCCAACAGAAACTGAAGCACATCAAATCCAAACTTAAAGATTGGATCAAAAAAGAATTTGGTGATATCTTCAAAGCCAAAAGAGAAGTTGAGTAGAAGCTCTAGGAGATTGATCAGATCACCATCATAAATGACTTTATTGAGGAGTGGCAAAAGCTAACTGACTCTTTGCAGGGAGAATGGGAAGAGCGATGCTTGTAAGAGGAAATATTCTGGAGATAGAAATCAAGGATACAATGGATTAGAGAGGGAGAAAGGAATACTAAATTATTTCACAAATCCCCCATGGCTCACAAGGCACATAACATAATCAGAAAGCTCTAATATTCTCAAGGGATAGAGCTTGTCTCTCACAATGATATGGAATCGTTCCTTATACAACACTTCCTCGGTATAGAAGAGAAACCTCTGGAGGATAGATCTAAGGGAAGCCACCAACAAGCCAGCACCAACACAAGATCTACCAGGACCCTATATTGTGGAGCAAAGAACGGAGACTCCAGTACTAACAATCGATTTACTTGAGGTAAACAATTTTTATACTGATTTCTCTTCCATGGCTGTCATATGTAGATTCAATGGCTTTTGGTCCAAAACAGATGCATTAAGACAATGGATCTTTTCCACATGGACAGCAAACTGTGACATCCGTTTGTGCTCCAAGGGTTTTCTTACTGTCAAATTCGACACGGTCAAGGAAAAAAAATATGTCCTCCATGAGGGGCCATGGTTCTGGGGCAATGCAGGACTCTTCGTGACTCCTTGGTTCCTGGGATTTGACCCCTCCTCAATGGTGGTTTCCAAAATGTCGGTATGGGTTAGGCTTCACAACCTCCCATTACACTTCTAGCTTCCCAAAGTATTTGAAGTAATGGGGAACATGATAGGTAAATAAATCAAGTAAGACGTGGAAAGAATTGCTAGATGCATACATACTTTTGCTAGAATTTGTGTGGAGGTTGATCTTAGTGAAGGGCTACCTGACAACAGAATTTTGATCCATAATAACACACAGTGGAAACAACCACTAGATTATGAAAACATGGCCTTCAGGTGTCGAGGCTCTCAGCAAACAAGTCACCTCTGTAATAATTGTCCACAAGTCAAAAGAGAAAACAAAAGAAACAAGAAACAAGCACAAAAACCGAGAGGCTGGCAATGCACAGTGAATCCAGAAGAAGAAAGAGAGGATGAGGAGGCAGTTAACCCTCCACCTGAACATGATGATTATCCTATTGTGGAAGAAGCCACGGAATCCATCCCAATAGCTAACAATCAAATATATAAGTCCCCAAAATCTAAGAAAATTATAGCACAAGAATTATGGACTCTTTGTCGGAGAAGATACCAGATATAGAGGACACTAGTGGAGCTAAAAGACAAAATTCTCTAGATCACTCTAATACAGACAAGGAGGACTCTTCTCTGGTACTTTTTTCATCCTCACAGACTCTAGGGGAGTGGCGAAAGGCTGAGAAGAAAAAGGGGAGGAAAACATGATTTCCTCCCCATTTGTACTATACTTTCCAGTTTTTTTCTATTTTGACAACAGATTTTTGTGATGCTTGTTGCATATGCACTTCTGCATCTACAAAATGTAATTTTGTTATTTTTAATAAAATTATGATTTTTCCTAGGGGAAAAAAAATAATCAATGGGATATCATCTTTTACCTTTAGATGTTTCTCCCCACAACCCATGTAGAATAGAGGAGAAATTTGTCTTGGGTAATTTTATTGTTTTAGCTAGACTTGAGAGATTATTTATGGAAAAGGAGCCTGTCAGAGTCTTCTTTGAATGTTTTTAGAGTCTCAAAAATTGGAACTCCCGAGGAGTGAAAGATCTAGGCTCGTAAAAGCTACATGGAACAACGGTAGCCTAGGGATTCCTTTAGTGTATATTTATTCTTTTCTGGCCTTAAGGAAATACTTACAGAAATAAAGCCCCCTTGAAGTCTCCTTTGGGTGGTTCAAACTCTCTAAATATGACAACCTACAATAGTAGCTACTTTAGGCTCATTAAATTTATAGAGTAGCCATATTTAGGGATCTATTGGGTATATAATTATTCTTTTGCTTGATCAAAAAAATACTTATGGAAAATAAACCACCCTAGAGCTTTCTTTCTGTTCATTTCAAGCTCTCAAAATATGAAATTCATCAAGAAGTTATCATTCTTGGCTTGGTTAAAATATATGCGATGGTGAGGAGGTTTACCATGTTCTAAAGGCAACATTCAACATATTTCATGACAATACTCAGGAGAAACTTTTAGATTTTTTACTCCAAATTTTATGTACTTAACAACTTTCTACACTCTAATATGTAAAAGCTAAATACTTCCATTGTGAATGTATTTCGGGAACAATAGTTTAGAGCACATTTTCTTTTTATGCTTCATTTTCATCAGGATCACTTCATTATTAGTGTCTGGTTCTACTATAAACCATAGATGTTAGATCTCTAGAGCTTAGCACAATAAATCATTTTGATTTAGTAAGATATTTTCTCCTAACCTGATTATATTTGATTGTGAATAGTTAAAATGTTGTCGAATGATATGCAACAATGGTACCCTAATCATTACTACCTTTTGTTTCATAGCCAAGCCCTTACACTTTCTGTCCTATAGTAATTTCCTTATCCCTGTCATCATTCCATCAGAGACCCCTCTCAACCTCTTCTTCTCATGTTAAATCCTCCTCGTTGTCCTAATCATTATCAAACATCTCCACTTAAACCACATCTGAATCATGTTTATTATCGCGACTTCAACCTTGTACTACCCTGATACCATGATAACCATTCCCATGGAGTCACGATGAGGGTGAAATCATCCGCACAATGAGGGTGGATTCATCAAAATGATGGGGGAAATTCTCATCAACATCAAGGAAACCATTTTGTTTTTCAATCATAAGGGAATTCGATTTCTCTCTCAGTATTGCATGCAGAGAGTTAAAATGTTCAGTTGGATTTAGAAATCGTGTTTTTACACAGGCGTGGGGGCCAATCACCATGAGCCAACCTTTGGCCAATTTTTTCACATCTCTAAGTATCAACAATGCAAAGGAGTTCTTAAAGAGTAGGGATGGTTGCCATTCTTAAGAAAATTTCAAGTATATAACTATAAAGTAGCCTTGCCATTTTCTCTCTAGTTTCATGGAGAGCATGTTAAAGTTGGTAGTTTAAATTTGAAGGTTACAAAGGTGTCCCTTAGCCACACTATAGGGTTACCCTTTGTCATTGAACCATTCTTCAAGGGTGGGCAATTACATATTCTAAATTATGCTTCATTCCTCAAGCCATCCCATCAGTCAATCAGCTAGACAAAAGGTATACTACAAAGTTGTATTGAAGAGAAATGGCAGCCTTTGATCACCATGTTGTAGCACTTTGTTACCTATGAGGGAAGGTATTCTATAGTGTTTTTATATCATATTTTCATGTTATCACATTTTGTGAAAGATAGTGAGATCTACATTCCACATTTCTAAAAGTTAAGCTTGCATAAAATGTCTCGAGGGGTAAAATCAGCGAGAAGGAACCCTAAGACAACCTTATATCACCACAGCCTTATCAAAATGATAGTTGTTTCTGATCTTACAAATCGGCAAGGGTCTTGGGAAGACTTATTGATTGAAAATTTTCCTGGGGAAGAGACTCAGTTCAAAGGTAGACGATAGTTGGTGGGATAGTGACTTAACCATAGAAGAGAGGCCTTGTCATAACATTCCCAAATGACGCCTAACCCTACAGATAACCCTGTCTCTTCTATTGTTGAAACCCCTCATAAATCAAGAACCTATTCTAATACTATGGAAGAGGGGATATCTTCAAAATTTTCAAGGTTAAATAAGCAAAGGAACAAGTGGAGCATGACTATTAAAGACCGACCTGAGCCATCTAATATTGTAGGGTTGAAAGGTGAAAAAGCTACATCAAAATATCATGAAGCTCTTGCAAGGACCGAACCAAAGCCTAAGTGGAAGAAAGCTCTAATTCCAACCCAAGTGCCAATAATGTCTAAGGTAGAGACTTCAATCCAAGGTTGTCGAAGAGCTAGAAGCATGAAAAATATGAAGACTTCTAAAGTTATAAATTCTGAGCTTATTGATATTATATCCTCTCTTGACTCAAATGGAAATGAATTTCATTCTTCCCCTAAATAAAGTCCTATCTTAACATCTATAGCAAAAATCCCCTTTGACATTTCACAAGATATGGAAACACAAATCCATATTTTGTTCTTGCCCAACAACAATTCTAGTCAAAAGGTCTACATAGAGGTTCAACAAGCTTCCTCACGAGGGAAAGGTCATAGAAAAACATGAGGAGGGAGTGCCTCTCAACAATTGACGACACCCATGGAAAATATGAATCCTGTAGTAGAAAAAACCTCAGGATTCTTTTAGTGAAGTTGCAGAGAAATATTGTTAAACTTTGCAAGAAAGAAAACAGGTATCAATTCTTATTTCTGTATGTCAAAGAACTTAACCAACATATCATAGATACTAATCTTCTGTTGTATTCCTGAAATGATGAGCTGAAGTGGAAAAAGCACGAAGTTTCTACATTGTAAAATTTTGAAGACGAAAACCACCAAAAAGATAAATGCTCAAGAGATTTCTTTGTATTTTAATAAGTGTTCTTCTCCAATTAAGCATGTGTTAGAGTTCTTGGTTAAGGTCATTGGTCTTTGACCATAGTTTATTTTGCTACCACGTCAATACTATTTTTGGCATACTATGGCAACATGCATGAGTACATGCATTCAAATCAGCATGGGGGGATGTTGGCGCCCATTTTTGTTCCCAATTTTCTGCCTTTTATCCTTATTTTCACCATGTTTTTCCTATGAAAGTACTCCTACTACCTACCTTATTACCTACATCACTCCCTAATCCCTACTCATACATGACTAAGAGGTAAATGCACTTCACTCACATCGTTTTTATATTTGTGATTGAAATTAAGTGAATTATTGAGTCATGTCCCTATATGCTAACTATTTATTCATGGGTTTAGTTGGAAGCTTGGTGACAAGGTTGACAAATCCACATGAATGGAAGGATGCCTCATCATCAAACAACTAATCCTTGACCAAGTTCGAGATATTCTGGCTATGGGGGCTCTTTCTTCTTGTTTTGACCATTGAAGTTTACACAACAGTCTATGAGGACAAGCACGATGCTTACAAGATTGATTTTCTAGGTTAAGTGTGATAACTCCAAGGTGAAATATCCTCCAAATCAGAATCGAAGGACAAGTCTCCATCTCTAGAAGTGATATAGGATGTCATGGATAATTTTCTAATCCTAAGGAGACCATGTCTCTTGATACCTTTTTTCTCCATGAATAAGGAGTAGAGGATATTAGCAAAGTGAATCCTGAATCAGGCCAGGGGGCATTTTCTTGGCCATCCATGGAAGTTCGACCCTTGAATTTAGTGGAGTCATGGGTTTCTAATATTGAAATTTATAATAAATTTTCTAACATAAATCCTCTTGTTGACGAGTTACTTATACCCTCTTTAATTATTGTTATTTATTGTTAATGAGTTACATTAGCTCATGAGACCACTTATTTTTTATGTCCTGAGGTCATTCTAGATAACAATATGGTTCTCAACTTTCCCAAGCATCGTCAACATTTAGGAATATATCAATTTAACTCTGTGTGGGATGGTTCCATCATATTGCACCATATGGTAGCCACAACAACCCATGAATTCATGTATGGGGATCCTTGCCTTATGCTTAGTAGTGGGCGCAACTTGATGTGATCTACTAGATTGTTTTGCACCTTGTACATATGTATTTTAATTTTAGTATCATGTGTGAATTGAGGATACTCTTAAGACCTCATATATTCTAAAATATGCAAAAAAACCATAAAAGTCAAAAAATAAACAATATATGGTCACAATTGACCTAATCCATGTTTTAATTCTTTTATTATGTGATTTAACAATGGGTGTAGCCTTTCCATATGATTTTCAGATGATATAGTAGTGTCTTTAACGAAATTTCCAATGGAGCCTAGCTGCGTTTCACTTGAACCTGACACATTGAGGTACATCATTTCCATCATTTCCATCTTCATTGTGCCTTTGGTCTGACCCATTCAAGTTGCGATATTAACCTATCCCTTCTTGCAGCTCATAGATTGTCAGTAAAAATTTCATGAACATGGTTTCTGTAGATTGGAACCTATTTTCCTTGTTAGTGTCGAGGAAACATTACTTTCCTATCTAGAAATATTTACCCTTATCCTTCCATGACATATCTAATCTTCATTTACTCTACCTCATCATCTTCTAGATTTATACCAATAGGATTCCACTGTCTTTATACATTGTGATTGCTAATAAATTTAGCCTCTCTTATGCACATTGATAAGCCTTAATCTCATTTCACCATTGTTGTCACATTATCCTTAGATCATTACTTTCTTTCACTTGGTGTTGTTACCTTTCTTGGAAGGGCCACTTTGATGAGTGGTCTCCTTTGCCAAACTCTCTACTTCACTTTGCTCAGTGTAGTTTTGTTAGCTTGGAACTAGTTGGTGTGATTTATGATTTATGAAATTTCTTATAACCCTATCATCCAATCCATTATAGTGAAAGAGACCCAAGTTCAACATACCTCCATTGCTAGCCAAAATGCATTCCCTTTCACCCTTTATTTTACTTATTTGTGTCTTACAAGGGATTTATTACATGTTATAGGGGTTAAATTACATAATTCATTAATTTGTCATAATGATATTCTCACAATTTAATAATTATGAAAACATAATTTTTTCATAATTGACAAAAAGGTTCTAGACTTTATCATTCCTAAGGAAATCATCTTGACATAATTATGTACAATTTGGATAGGAGTTCAATTATATAGATGTTTCCAAACATCTCAAACCCGCAAGTGTCCATATAATTTCTCTTGGAGGATAGAACAAACCTATATTATCCGACCCTATCAAGAGGAAAGGGGCTAGATCTAGTTTAGATCTCCCTACATCCAAATCTAGTTAGATGTAGTTATTCAAAATTAGTGAGAGAGTTTTGATACATTGTTGTGTACTTAGACACTATCTCTAATCTACGAGGAGATTAAGACTACAATTTCAAGAGGAGTGCTCCCATTCGATCAATATATTATATCATTTTTATTTATTAATGAAAATTTAATTCCCTTCCCATCATACTCATTTTTCTAGTATCCTTTATGTTATACATTAGGTTTCAGTTATATTCATGTTAGTGGATTCTATAGAATATGTGGTTTTATATATTTTTTGTTTGAATGTGTGTAGGTTCTCATCATTTCAACCCAAGTAGTGACAAATTATAGTGGATCCCTCAAGGTAGTTTCACCAAATAACAACCTCTTCAATTAGAAGGTACACTCTATTTTCCTGGATTTTCCATTTCTATGATGGTATGGATGTACATGGAATTGGTTTCACTGGACTTTCTTCATACATAACGTAGTGGAATTTGGGAAAAATCCATGTAGCTCCTTGCATCACATCTATTTTTGGTACAACAACATTATTCATAAGTAAACACTTAGTATTAATTATTTAAATTAAAATGAAAATAACTATAAAATACCCTTGAAGGTTAGCTCAATTGGTTACATCCCCATCATTAAAGTGTCTTTGATATCCAAAGGTCACATGTTCAATTTTCAATTCCCTTGACACTCTCTAAGTTAAGTTCAATAGTCTATACCTAATACAAATATTATATAGATAGTGAAGGTTCCATTATCTATAACTAATACAAATATTATGTAGATGTAGTTACCAGAAATAAATAAATAAAAACATTATATTATAATAGTTATGGTAAATATAAAACATAATATTATCATAATCAATAACAAAAAAGATTATCCTCATTGTAATAATATAATTCAAAAGACCATGAAAGTTAATTAAATTTAAGAAATTCTTATCCAAATATTACTATAAAATTGGTCAAAAATTCTCTTTAATTATTTCTAGGCATATATTAAACGTGAAATATAGGATTTTCAAAATGAAGCCCGATGTTTACTTCATACAGTGATATTTATATTTTCATTCATAGTTATTTCTAGATCCCGTGACTTCATGTTAAAGGAATCGGAGATGGATATTTGTGCAGGAAACTCTAGATTGAATACAATTTGTTAAGAAAAATAAAATAATATGTTATTTGAAAACAATGTAGTTTTTATAGATGGTTATATTGCAGTTATTTGAAGTTTCTGTAAAATTTGGAATTTATTTGAAGTTTCTGTAAAATTTGGAATTTAAAGTTCAAATTCTCTCCTCACTTATTCTTTGAGGTCTCCTTGAAAATCTGTATGAAGTAGAATTACCAATTCCTCCAAATATCATAAGAAAACCCAAAACATTAAGAATGTGATGAATGGAAATGGTGTGGCATATGTTTACGAGTGAACATTGTGAAGGTCAATGTTTCCCTATTTCTTTTCTGCAATTTACTTTCTGTCCGTTTTAGTTTCTGTCACTTTCTGCTCGTTTTAGTTTTTGGTGTCTATGTGACATAAGGGTGTAGTTATCTTAGTATTTATGAATTTTCCAATTGTGTATGTATTTTTAGAGCATTTTAATTGTGGAAAAGTCTTTTTTTGTGTGGTTCAATTCAATTTTCTAGTTGTGTATGTACTTTTAGAGCATTTTAATTGTGGAAAAGTCTTTTTTTTGTGTGGTTCAATTCAATTTTTCTGTGTTTTAGTTTTTGGTGTTTATGTGACTCAAAGTATAGTTTTCTAACTCTTTATGAACTTTTGAGCTGTGTGTAGTTTATGATAAATTTTATTATGTTGAAATTTGAGACTTGTAAGCTTCTATCTAGTTTTCTTCAATAAAGGTTCTCTGTAACTTGTTTGAGGGTAGCGTCTACATTCGTTATCTACTATTGAGTGAAAAACACTGCAAGGGAGCTTCTATTTAACAATTTCTTATATGTTAACTATGAGATTGCACTATTGAAAGATGAATAACAATTGTAGAAACAATTCACAATGTTTTTTTGTGAAGTAACAGTTTAGAATATTTCATAGATACTATTGTCCAACATGTTTCCTTGGGGGTATTGATTGTGGTAAACATGAGAGTGTGGGAACATTCTAAGCATTGGTCGCAAGAATCGTGGGGTAATTGGATATGCATTTGTGGTATGAACATTTGTATCAAAAATAGGGGCAAGATATATGAGTAATTACCTTAAAAGGAGCAAAGAGATGCCAATAGGATTGCTAAATTGGAATTGTTGAATTGGAAAATTTGTACTTTGGTTATAAATAAAAATTATTGTATTAGATTTAGGTTTTTTAGTGTATTTATGTTAAGTGGTAAGACACAATTAAAATAATAATTGAAACATTGAGAGATTAACATTGACCAATATATAATTTACCACTTATTTTAACAATAAAATATTTAGAACTATTGTGAAGAAATATTGACTTTCTAGTTATGCCAAACGAAACCATAGGTACTTATTACTTTTGCCTCATTTTTCGCATTCTATGACGTTTTGCGAAAGGCATTCAATATTTTTACCTTTTTCCAATCTATTATATAATGGCATTCAAAATATAAGTTGCATTCTTATTTCAATTTATATTCCCTATTATTGGTGATTATCTGGTTAAGGAAATTATATATATTTGTTATAAAGAAAAATAATAAATTTAATACTAATAAATATTTATACGATAATTATATATTTCATTTATTTGAATCATATTAATAAGATTTACATTTTGAAAATTTGTTTTTTTTTGTATAACTTTAATTTCCAAAATATAAATAATGATTAAACATTGAAATAAAGAACATAAAATTTAAAACAATATTTCATAGTATTTTTTTAAACTCTCAAATGCATATATGATATATTGTATTTAAAGTAATGATAATCTATTCACGAGGAAAAAGGACAATATATCTATATGAAATTTTAGGATTCAATCCATAGGAAAATTTTAAGATTTCATCCATTACATGAGATCATAAGGATTTGTATTTTTATGTGTAATAAAAGATAATATATATTATTTCATTTATCTAGGTTTATTTCAAAATATTATTGTGGTTTTTTCATATTGCAATTAATTTAGTTTAGTTAGTTAGAAAACTTCCTAAGTCTATATTCATAATATAATATTCAAATTATAAACTTATTAATAGTTGTTTTAGATAAAAATAAATAAGTTTTTTACAAATACATAATTACATTAAAATAAAATATTGTGCTATATAGAAATGAAATAAGTATTTTATCTATATTATGTTACTAAGAAGCTTAAACTCTCTACTCATTTAAATTTTTTTAAAAATTTATGATTTCAAATGTTTATATTAAATAAATATTAAAAATATATATATATATTATATATATATATATATAATATATATATATATAAAATAAAAAAAGAATAAAAATTAATAAATCAATGTCGACCATTAAAAAAATATAATAAAGAGACATATTTTCCTACCATTTTTAATTATTTTAAAAAATAAAAGATTTTCATATTCTGTTAAAAGTATTTTAATTAATAATATAAATAAATATAAATTTTAATAAAAAATATATCTTTAAATTAAAAAAATGATTAATTAAAAGTAAGGATGAATAATAAATCATGTTCAACATTATTGATATACAAGAAAATTACAATTCACATGTGTGCTTTTCATTATGGCGAAAGACAATGTATTCAACCATTATTTCTCACTCTAATATTCAATATAATATGAAGGAAATGACTAATACACTTAATCTTTCAGATTTAACATTCTTTTCTAAATGAATGTAAAGCATAAAATAATGAGATGAGATCCTTATAGAATTATTAAAGGTAATTTGCTAAATTTAAATAATAATAATAAAATATAATATCTTTAATATAATATCTTTAATATAAAGGTAAGTTTAAAAGTGATAAATATTATAATTGCGAACTCAATATCTAGACACAAACAAAAGAGGTACATTTATTATTCTCCATTCATAACTAAGACCTTTTATTATCATGATTGTGTCACAATGTCGATTCATGTTCTCATTCACTCCCATAATAATTTGATGACTTAACACCCATTTTTACAAGCTCATTGAAGTCAATGGCCACCAACCTTTTCATTGGGGAATAAGGAGGTGGAGGGTTGATCCACTCACAATGACAATAATTTTTTAAGCTAAGAGAGTGCACAAAAAACCCTAGAGAAATCAAGCCTCCTATTTAACTTTATCTATATCTAATTAAAAATTAACGTAAGCTAATGTCTATAAATATGTTTAAATACATATTTTTAAATTTTTAGATTAGACACTTTTTTATAACAAATATAATTAAAATATATAGAGTTAAAAACATGGTTAAACACCTCCATTACAAAAGTAAAATACAAAAACATATATATATTTCTTATAGTTCTAAAATTCCTTTTAATATTTTGGAAATAAATAATAATAAAAAATAGTCTCATCCTTAAAACTAATAATGGAAATTTAATTCATGCCAACATCTTTTATATATAGAAACTCACAAAGCCTTATAAAGGGGATTGATCCTACACCCTTAATCTATTAACAAAGACATGGCACCTAATACAAAGTGGATTCATTCTTACTCATAATTAAACAAAGAAAATTTCCCAATGTCAACAACCATGAGGAGGACTTGAAGCTTAACTTGCCCATTGTGAATGTTATTCAATCTCTACCTTTGAAATAGAGAATTTATCCATCTTTCTCAAAAGTTATTTAAAAATTTAATATTAATATTGTACTAATTATAAATAGATTTTAGTTATAATTCTTTTCAAATATTTTATGTAATAAAAAATTTATAATGGAATAATTATAAAGGTAATGTAAAAAAATATACATACTCCATATAACATATAGGTATTTTATAAAATATATTTGAAGAAAAGAATATTTGAATTTAATGAAATTAAATTGGAAAAGACACGTCTTATACATTTATTCCAAGTATAAAATATTTTATCATTATGATTTGTGTTACTACCCAAAAACGTCTCTATATCACAATACATAATTCCAAGGCATCCAGTTCGAGTTAGTGCTTATTCGTGAATCGATGGATAATTTTGAGCGATCGTCACTGTGTATTTCGCAAATACGGGATGAGGTGATCCACATAATTCTTTCTTCTCTTCCCATCGGACATCTTTTGAATGCATTCAATGATCACTTCCAACGCTTTGATATGCGTCGTGTCTGATTCCATTCACACATCCCCTTATCTCCCAAAAATAGTGTGATAGGTCGCTTCAACTGTGTGGACACGATCCTTGGGTCCACGCACCTTTCTGTTGTTTTTGCTTCCTCTGCCTCCTGCCCTCGTGAGAATGTTGCTTGGCCCTCATCCGGCTTCACGGTTGCTACCACTACCACCTATGCTACTGCTGCTTTTGTAGCTTTCTTCTACTCAGTGGCTTTTTGTGCCACTTCACGTGCTGCTTTTTCCTTAGTTGTTGTTGTTTCCTGCCGCCTTTTCTCAGCCAATTTTGTGACGCACAACTTGGCATCATCCTTTTTCTTCTCCTGTGTTGGCTTCTCTAGTTCTACTAGATTTCAGGTGCACCATTCTAGAGGCCATGTCTCCAAGACAGTGAAGATAGCATCATCAGTGGATATAAAAGGGAGCTTCATCCACTGCTTTGTTGTATCCTTGCACGCCCTGATGTATACATTATGCATGTTGGTTTTGAATTTTGCACAACTCTACAGGTTGTTGTACACCGCAGGTGACATACATGACCGTCAATTCATCCACATATGGATTCTCATCTCCATGAGCACCCAGAAGATTTTGGTGTCACGTATCCATTTCGTGTTCTTTGTGGCCTAGAGAAAAGCGTACTTCCGAGCCTCCAGTAATTCTCTGTTAATGCTGGGGAATTAACCATCATCCAAGCCAAGGCAGCAGCCTAACTAGTTCACGACGATAGTGCTCAAACTTGTCAGTATGATTGTTCACATGTTGCCTTACAATCATAGGTTTTTTTATGCAAAACACTTCCTTTATCTCACACTCTAGCTTCTTGACCTTTGTGTCCATCGAAGTTCTTTTCTCCCTCAGCCATACATGGTCTTTTTCAAGTTCACGAAGTCTAAGGATTCCCTGTTGGATTTCTTCCTCAAGTATTATGGGATTTGTTTCTCGCAGTTGTGTGATTCCCTCATTCTAGGCTTCGTGGTCCGTTGTATCTACGGGTGCTGCTATTTGCAAACTAGGCTTCGCATGCTCCATACGAATCACAACCCCTACCTCATACTTTCGCTTTGAGAGTGCTTATGCTATCATGGTTTTCCACATGGTCCTATAAGCCCATAGAACTGCTGGTATGTGCAGGTCCTAGTTAGTACATCTCACATGATGGACTGTGTTTAGCACTTCACACACCTTATCAAAGGCTTCCCCTCGTATAATATTTAGTGCACTTGGGTATATCATACTCTGTCATTCATGCCCTCGTCTTGTTCGCTCTTGCTTGTTGTTCCCATTTCTTATCATGAGGATGGTGTGCATTCATGCAGATAGTGTACCATACACCTATACACATCCCGAGAGGTGAGCATGCACGTTGTTTCATCCATCATACCTAGTTTCCATCTGTAGCTGAGGCTTTCCAAACCATATAAGCATCACCATTCTGCACTTGCGCCAGTTCTCAAAACTTCTTTGATGCGCACCCCACCATCTTGCGCGTGTAGCTTGCAGTGCCCACTTCAGAGCATCAAAACATTGTTGTTTTGGGACTTCTCTTTCAACTTTGTTCAAGAATTCATCCATCGCTGTCAACTCATTGTACACAGGCAGATCCCTTACCTCTGTTGTCAGAAAATGTAGTGATCCTACCATCATGTTGTAATTGAGCATGGTTACATCGTGTAACCGGTTCTGTCATTGTTCTATTTCCTCATCCAAATTCGATGTGCAGGAGCTTTCATGCTCCCACAAAATCCTTCCATTCGTTGTAGAATTCACCCAATCCTGTTCCTGAGTGGTTATCTTGTAGATATAGTATAGATCATCGTTTCTTTTGTCATCGCGCACTGGCTCTGTGTAGCACAATCCTTCCATAGGGTCTAAAGGTACCACTATGCACAGTGAATTTTTCTCAAAAATCATTTTGTGCTTCTTTAGATTTATCATTTTGTTCATATCAGTGGCCCAATCTATTCCTAGTAGCACAGGATAGGAATTGCTTTCATCAACAATCTCTATCACTTCAAAATTTTCAAGCGCGCTCCCACCTTCAATGTCTATCATTATTCCCTACAATATTCCCATCAGTAGGATCTTCTGCTACTTCACCATTCGCAATTGAATAGGAGACCATTGCAACACGGGTCTACCCATGCGCTCCCATGTATGTTTTGGCAGTATGTTCGCATCTGATCCTAAATCTAGAATCCCTTGATCCATTTGATATGACTCGATTTGAGCAGTCAATCTCATCTCCCTTACTGTTCGCGTTGTGTGCTTCCTAAGCTTTCGGACTACGCGTGGTTCTCATGACCCAGTGCACCTATTGATGATTTCCTGCAGTCCCTCCCTTCATATCCTTACTTTCATGTAGCAGCTTCATGCATGTCTCCAGAAAGGTAGTAAGCATTGATGGGTCCATCTCTGGTTCTAGTTTGTCATTACTACATGAAGTAGAGGCCTTCGTGAAGCTATTCTTAGCTTCCATGAATGTCTCCTTTGCATGCTCCAAATCGAATTATGATTCATTGTAGGAGTTTTATGAACTAAAGCAATTTGTTCAGGTTTCCTGTCATTGTCATCTCCTATGGTAATATCACTTTAGAGCATAATGTTTACATTTGGGTCCTCTTCGTGTGGCTTAGATCTCATAATTTCCAGATTCTAAGTCAAGGGAGGCTGGATTATTCCTTTATCGTACAACTTTGCTATTAGTGTGGGGCAATTCTCCATCTCATGATCAAACTGCGTACAATATAAACATGAAGCTCTCATCAGATTTGTACAATCGCGGGCATAATTCCCTGGCCCTCCGCAATTGTAACAAATCAGCTGTCAGTGACCCGTTCCTGGTCCCATTCCACCTCAACCTCATCTGCGCCCCTGAAATCCAGTGCGTGCCATCATTGTATTTTGATCGAGGGCTCGCGTTTCAGTCTGAACAGTGTAGGTAAGAGTCTGATCCATCATCAGTTCATAACTTCTATAGGTGCATTCATCAAGGCCTAGTGACCTGTAGAAATTATAGAACAACTGTTGCGATATTTGCGTATACTTTTTTAATAGGTGACAGTTATTTGTAGCGTGCTTCCGTGCTATCTAAAAAATCACGCACCATAATGTAGGTGTCGCGCCTGGCCCCGGTTATGCCTCTGGTATCAATGGAATTGGACCTCCTGCCACTAGATAGTTAGCAAAGACTGGACAATGGTCCTTGTCATGCCCCTGGCCTTTGCATTTTATACACCATGCCTCCTCACAGACTTCTGGGCGAGTTGTCCTGTCCTATTTCAAAATCTGCATCTCTAGACACAAATTTTTCAGTTGTGCGTGGATTTGTTGGACTCCCAGTTCAAGATCTTGTATTTTGGTCTCATGCAGTCTCATTGAAATCTCCAAAGCTTCAGCCTGGGTGGATAACTTCTACTGTGACAGCGCCATCCTTAGATGCGGTGTTGGTGACACTACAAACCATGCGCAATGTTGCCCATCTGTCAAGGTCATGTTGGCTTTGTGAATCATGCTCTTTAGTCTCTCATCTAGTTCCCGGGGGATCTCGCTTGGAAGCATCGCGATTTCATTAAACTTGATAATCGACTGTGTCTCTGATTATGGCCTGCTAAATTCCATGTTCAGCGCAGCCTGGATATCTATGATCCCTATGTTTGGATGGTCATTAGAATGCTTAATGTACCATGTTAGTGCGTGATCCTGCAATGCTCTTACTCGCATTGCCTTCTTTATATTGTCATTTACAACTCCTTGTGCTTCCCATACGACCTTTAACATGAACCAAAATTGGTCAGGATCTTCGTTCCCTACTCCTTTGAGCACTGGTAATTTTATCGCACTCGCCATATTGAAATGTGGTGGTGGCAGAGGTGGTGTGGGTGAAGACGATTGTGACAATGGTGAGACTGGTGGTGGTGTAGGTGGAGGTGGTATGCGCAGAATTCGTTGCCTTATCAGACTAATCACACTTCTTGAAGAAACTTTTGCGATCTATTCCTCGCTTTATAGTCAAGGAAAAATCAAGGGGCTATTCTATATCTCTGCGCTACCTTCTTTTCTACAGATCCTCCCACTTCACATAGCCCCAAGCATCAATTTATTCGCATAACCTGCTTTTCACACAGTAGCATTTTAATCTAAGTGTTCAAAGATTTAATGTACTTAACTCAAGGTCCATTGATGAAGCGTTGTTCTGCCTCGTTGTAGTTGACTGAAGTATTTACAGGGAACTCAGTGATAACCCCTCCTATAAATCAATCGAGCCAATGTTCCACAACACGTGCAATATTATCTTCTGATGCTTCTAGTGTACTCACCAATTTTGCAATCTGCGCAATCAGTTTGTCGAGCCTACACCTTCACTGACTGTCTGCTAGCTTCGCGATCCACCCTTACAACTCAAAGGGGAAGGAAGCAAAGAAAATTTCATGGATTTCCATATACAAGTAATGCTCTAACCATTGTTCCTTTGATACTCGTGGATTCCTATTTTCCTGCACCACGAACTCGTGAATCTTTCTGTCCAGCCACTCTTCAATTTATTTCTTTGTGGGATTCCAATGACACGACATTACACATCCATTATGCATATCTCGGTCACGGTAACGGGACAATTTTTTGGTTTATTGTGGCTTGACCTAGGTTCATAGTTGATTTAGCCAAACAAATCTTGGTACTACTAGCCCTTTCGGCAACAGTCCGCGTAGCGCAAACTGAGGTCTCACCCGATGTAGTATGGGAGGCTGTTAGAACTAGGCTTCCACACGCTGGATATTTCTGATGAGTTCAAGTGGTTCGTGGTTCGACCCTGCACACACGTTGCTACTCACACTCACCCGTACCTCACAACCTATGATGCTACCTTTGTGCAGCCTGAACTGGGGGCCGAACACTGTTATTACCCAAGTCCTTATTAGTATTTCTTTTTTAGTCGATTAACTTAGCTTACTTGCATGTGTAAAATTATACTTAGAGATATAAATCATTCATACAAGTGCATGCAGTAAATAAGCAATATATTTGCAATTGATATCAAACATGTAATAACTCAAGAATAGATACATAGAATTTGGATAAAACGTCTTTTATTATTCTCTTCTTTGGTTATAGACTCGACTCTATCCTGTGCACTCAGCTACAGGGGTCTTCACACTCCTCTATGGATTACTAGACCTCTACGCACTTAGCTGCAAAACCTTCTCCTGCTCTACAACCCAAGACACACTTTACACTTGCTCTGTGCTTCTACTTCTCTATCTCCTACTTCCTTCTAACATTCTCTCTTTTACACTTAGAGCCTCAATCTATTCATACAATCCTTACAAGATTAGGGTGGACAACCCTATGACTCTAAGATACTTTCATGCCCACAATTACAGGACTTTACAAACATACTGGACCAAAACTTTGGCTTTGAGCCCCAAAACATGTTGTGGGGGGATTCCAGGCCCAACAATATAGAAGGGTAAATAAGCGAAGGAACAAGTGGAGTATGAGTAGTAAATATTGACCTGATCCAACTAATATTGTATGGTTTAAAGGTAAAGAACCTGCATCAAAAGCTCTTGAAGCTCATGTAGGGACCAAACGAAACCCTAAGCAGAGGAAATCTCTTTTTACAGCCAAAGCTCCAGCAATGTCAAAGGCAGAGACTTTGGTCCAAGGCTACCGAAGAACTAGAAGCATGAACAATATTAAGACTGCTAAAGCTATAAATTCTGAGCGTATTGATGTTATTTCCTCTCCTAACTCAGATGGGAAGGAATTTCATTCTTCCCCTGAAGAAACTCCTGTCTTAGCATCTACATCATGCATCCCCTTCGATATTGCACAAGGTTTGGAAAAAAAGTCCCCTATTCAGTCCTCGCTTAGTGAGAATCTTAATCAAAATGTCAACACAGAAGTTCTACAAGCTTCCTCATGAGTGAAAGGTCATAGAAAAACACCAGGAGGTAGTGCCTCTCAACAATCGACAACACCCATGAAAACTCTGATGCCTATAGCAGAAGAAAACACGAGGATTCTTTTAGTGAAGTTACGAAGATAGATTGTTAAGATTCATAAGTAAGAATACAAGTATTGACTCTTATTTGAGTACTCATAGAAGTTAACCATCAAGTCAGAGAAGCTAATCCTCGATTGTATTCCCAGAAGGATGAGATGAATTAGAAAAACAACCAATTTCTACGTTGGAAAATCTTGAGGATGAAACCCACCAAAAAGGTAATTCTCAAGAGCTTGCTTTACAGTTTAAGAAGTCTTTTGTTCCAATTAAGCATGGGTTGGAGGTCTTAGTTAAGGTTGTTGGTCTTTGACTAGAGTTTTTTTTTCCTAGCACATCAGTACTATTTTTGGCATACTATGGCAACATGTATGAGGACATGCATTCGAATCGGCATGGGGGAATGTTGGCGCCCATTTTTTCCCCAAGGTTCTGCCTCTTGTCCCTATTTTCACAAACCTTTTCCTATGAAATTACTCCTACTACCTACCCTATCACCTACATCACCCCTTAAACCCTACTCATACATGACTATGAGGTAAATGTACTTAACTCACATCATTTTGATATTTTTGATTGAATTTAAGTGAATTCTTGAGTCATGTCCATATATGCTAATTATTTATTCATGGGTTTAGCTCAAAGCTTGGAGATAAGGTTGATAGATCCATGTAAATGGAAGGATTCCTCATCATCAAACAACCTATCCTTGACCGAGTTCGAGCTAGTCTAGCCATGTGGCTCCTTCCTCTTGTTCTGACCATCGAAGTTTAGAGAACGCCCTGTGAGGACAAGCATGATGCTTCCGAGATCAATTTGCTATGTTAAGTGTGATAATTCTAAGGCCGAAGATCCTCCAAATCAGAAACGCAAGTATCCATCTCTAAAAGCAAAATAATGATTTTTTTTAATACTAAAAAAGATTTATATGATAATTATATATTTGAATTATTTCAATCATATTAATAAAATCTACATTTTGAAAAATTGGATTTTTATATAATTATAATTTCAAAAATATAAATAATGATTAAACATCAAAATAGAGAACATACAATTTAAAACAATATTTTATAGTATTTCTTAAACTCTCAAATGCATATATGATATATTGATTTAAAGTAATGATAATCTATTCATGAGGAGAAAATACAACATATCCATATGAAATTTTAAGATTCAGTCCATAGGAAAATTTATATGATTTCATCCATTACATGAGATCATAAGGATTTGTATTTTTATGCATAAAAATAGATAATATATATTATTTCATTTAGCTATTTTATTTCAAAATATTATTGTGATTTTTTCATATTACAATTAATTTAGTTTTCTTAGCTAGAAAAACTTCCTAATTCTATTATTCATAATATAATATATTAATATTTGTTTTTAGATAAAAATAAAAAAGTTTTTTACAAATACGTAATTACATTAAAAAGTCATTGTTTTTTTCCCCTAGGAAAAGTTGTAATTTCATTAGTGGAAAGAAATTACATTTTGTAGATGCATGTAAGCACATTCGGATCCACGCAGGGAGGTAACAATATCCAAAATATACTGTAAGAAAACCACAATGTATAGAAACTTAAAGGTATATAATACGATAAATATATACAAAAGATATTGTCCATATGCCACAGTAAAATTAGGTGATGGTGTCCATGAAAGGCTGGTGGTAGTATTGGTAGTGTTCACCCTCACGCAGTTCTCAGACCAACCAGATGCCTGGCTTCCTGTTCGTTGCTTCTTTTGAAAGGCTGTCAGCAGCTGTGTTACGCTCCCTAAAAATGTGTTTGCATGTAAAAGAGTCAAAAAATGAAATCAATCTTAGAGTCTCATCATATATATGACTGAAAGTATAAGTAGAGCATCTAGAAGTTCTATTCAACCAATCAAAAACAATTTTGGAATTCCCAAATAATTGTATGTCTCTACAATTTTTCTCCAAGGCAAATTGTATAAGGAATTCTGTTGCTAATAATTCTGCAAAGCTATTTGTCCCTCTTCTTAATCCCAAGAGCATGTTGTATGAATAATGAGGAGATATATGATGTATATCCACCCCGCAGCAGCCATGCTCCTATGTTTCCCTGTGAAAGTATGCCCAAGGCATGTTGTGGTCAATATGTTAAGAAATAATATATCTGGGCCTCGGGGGAGGTGGGTCGTCTGGGATGACAATATAGTCAACCAATACCTTCACTGCAATAATAGGCCAGCAAGGAGGTAGATTCTGGAAAACTAGATTATTTTGGGAGATCCAGATGGTCCAGCAGATCAAAAGGGGAAGGTTACGATGCTTGGAGGAGGATACGAAGATAAACCAGATATTCCAGGCCTCTAAGATAGATGTGGAAAACCAATTGTAAGGGGGGGTGACGGCAGGTATAACAATGTCCCATAGTTTTAGGAATCTTGTTTCTCTAGATAGACCACATGAGCAGTTGAGTCCTAGGGGGTGCCTTCAGCTTCCAGAGATGTTTCCACCATGCTTCAATGGTGAGTGGTTTCCTTGTTTCTAACACCACCAAATAGCCATCCTTAGGAGAATATCTCCTTGTTTTTGAGAGGGCCGATATGATCTCATCATCTCCATCAATAATACGGATGTGTGCTTCAGTAAGTGCCTGAGTATAGTCATCCCAGAGATGAATCCATTGAGGAGGGATGTTTAATTGAAGTGAAGATTTCCATGCTTGACGTAGAAATGTACAATTTTCTCCATCTGCAATATGAGAAATGTGAGTAACATTATGGTTTTGTAGGTGTTGTATGAGATCAAAAGGCAGCCTGTGCATGTTCCCGCAACCGATCCACGAGTCTATTCCAACTCGTACACTATGTCCCGAGCGGATTCTCCATGTAAGTTCATCTCTGATAGGATCTAATGCCTTAATTATAGCCTTCCAAATAGTCAAAATCCGAGTAGTGCTTCTTACTAGCCGCCTAATCCAATCCATGATCTACAATGGGGAAATGTATTTTTATGTGGTCACTTTTATCTAGAGGTTGTTAGCTATTACCCGGTTGGCTTCCCTTCCATAAAAATCTGCAACAAAGGGCTTGTATCTTGGTGAGTATACCCCTAGGAATCCAAGACAGTGACATCCAATAAATAGGAGTGGCTTCCAAAACACACTTAATGAGAGTGAGATGGCCAACACAAGATAAATATTTGAGCTAGCAGATGTTGAGTATTTTCTACATCTTAGAGATGAGTTGGGTCCAGTCTGAAATCTTGTAGCCCAAGGGATTTAACTTATAACCCAAGCATTTTAGGCCTTTTGCAAGGCTCAGATGTGTAATCTGGAAGTGATGAAGTGCAAATTGAATCTCATGTTGTGAGCATGTTACTGATATCAGCGTTCATTTTGTATCGTTAATCAGCATACCAGTAGCCGCCATAAATAAGGTAAAGGCGGCTTTAAGTCAAGTGAGTTGGTGTTAACTAACCGACGAAGTGCTAGTTATTTGTCAAGCATAGCAAGCCCTCAACAAATGTAGGAGATAATCTTCATGGTGGGGGTTCAGAGGGTGTTTCTCTTTCTCTAAGTACCCTAGGAATAGTGGACTGCTTACTCAAAGCTATTTCATCAACTGCCAGTGATTGAGAAATAGTGAGGGAGGAGGGTCGACCTCTTTGGATTTTATGCAGAGGGGGGTGGGAATGATGTCGAGGCCGACATGGTCAATCACTTGTCTCTTGGTTTTTGAGCCAATCTGATACCCAGATGCGAGAGGGGCTAGAACGGAGGATGTAGATGGAGGTGGAGGAAAAAACAACAGGGAGGGAGGTGTGGGAGTGATGACAGGATGTGAGGAAGAAAAATTGTAGTTAATTTGTGTGGAGGTAGCAATGAAAGTAGCTGAACCCATACCCATAAAATGACCAAATGATAATATATCATGTAAATATGTGCTGCAAAGAGAGGAAGTAGTGGAAGGAATGCTCCTACCTGAAGTATGGGAGTCTCTAAAGGCTGCCAGGGTTTGCTCAAGTGGTGGGTGAGGAGGTCTGTGGGGTGGCCTGCCACGCTTCTTCTAGGCTGCCTGAGTAGAAGTCATTGCCATAACCTCTGAGCCTTTCTATGTGTCTGCCTTCCCTACTGGAGATTTGGTATTCTAAGGTTGTTCCTCCTGCAATGGTGTCTCCTGTGCCGATGGCTCCTGACTCGGGTTCTTTTTGTATGCCCCTCCATTAAGGGGGCAATCTTTAAAAAGATGCCCCACCTTGTGATATCTCCTGCATCTAGATGAGATTGCCTCATATTCCAACCTTCTGCCTTGATGCATTCCTCCATTGAATGTTTATGTGTTCCAGTAAGCCATCTGTGAGATCCAGGTGGACCAGAATCCTAGCAAAGACCATACGCCCTGTAATCTGAATAGAGTTATCAAAAGTGAGGTAGGTGCCAATAGCATTCTTGAAAACATCATCCATCTAGAAATGAAAGGGAAGGCCTGGGAGGTGTACCCAAATAGGCCCAACATCTACCCTTTCTTGCTTAGGGTCAAACATTAGCGTCCACCTCCTAAGTAGCACAAGTGCTTGATTGATATGCCATACTGTAGAAAGTACCCAGTTGGTGTGTGCAAGGCAGTTGAAACATAGAATGAACCAACCTTTGACGAAAGTTTGCACCCTTGGGGCATCTTTTAGATGATGGCCCCATAACTTCGAGGTCCATTACTGAAGTCATTCCACAGTAAAATGTCTGTCACGGACCCGACCAACAAGTACGTTTTCTACAGTGTCCATGGAGTCCAATAATTGAGTGTCCTTAGTGAGTTTTAGTAATACCTCATAGTTCTGGAGCTTTAGGAACTTTTTTCTCTTTGAATCCCTGTGAAATCTAGTAGCTGAAACCTCCGGTATGTGAATGGTTGAGCAACTGAAAAAATTGGAGATGCCCTAGATCTAGAAGTGGTATTCGATGAAATGGAGGCGGAAAAGCTCGGAATGGGGCCAATTCCTCTGACGTTAGCCAGGGGAGGAGCCACAGAGGATAGATGGGCTGATGTGACGGGCACCTGCGTAGCAGATACCAAGTGGTGGACAACTGAGGTTATGTAGGAGATAGATGAAGGGGGATTTGAAACAGGTATCTTCCTGAGGGTTTGTTTACCAGGGTTAGACGGAGGCCTAACAAAGGTTAGGGAATTTAGTGAGAGTGGTTGAGAGATGTAATTAGGAATTTCCAGGGCATCTTCAGGTAGTGTAACAGATGGAATGTGAGAACTGGAAATGGAAGGAAGGGCATCTACTTCATCGGAGAGCCCATTATCAAAGGTAAATATCCAGCCGATGTGGTCATGGGATGTGTCCAAATGGGCACATCTTCCAAAGGGTAGGTGGTATAATTTATAAGCTCTTCCATAACTATCAAAAGCACCGGCTGACAGCTGCCTATAAGGTCAATGCAAAACAGGAACGGAGGTATGTTGGTGGGTGAAAAAAAACCACCTAAAAAATTCTTAAACTGGATGTTCAAGACCGTTACAAGCTGAATGGTGAAGGAAAAAGCCAAGATGTAGGTCAGTATACTATTACAGGGGCAGTCGCTAAATTTGTACTGTGATCCCTGTAAACCACGGACGGACCCTACAGTGTAACCCTACCCCATCGCTCATCAAAAAATCACCATTAAAAAATCATTTTTGTTATTAAATAAATCGAATAAGACATGATTGTTCATATATATTCTCTTTTAATTATTATTATCTTACGAGGAGCTTAACCTTCTACTCGTTTTTAATTGATTAAAAAAAAAATTACTAGATTTCCAAATGTTTCTTTGAAATATATATATATATATATATATATATATATATATATATATATATATATATATATATAACTTTCTATTCTTTTCAATTGATTTAAAAAAAAATATTAGATTTCCAAATGTTTTTTAAATTATATATATATATATATATAATATATATATATATATTATAAAAAATTATTAATTAAAAAATAAGAATGAATAATAAATCATGTTCAACATTACCCAAATATATATATAAGATTTAATTTTTTACTCCTTTTTAATTGATTTTAAAAAATTTACTAAATTTTCAAAAAAAAATTGTTAAGCTTGGGAAGTCCATTCCATTTTCTATTATATAATAAGAAAGTTTACACCACACAGATTAACCACGTGGCCTCGACTTGCCCCGAGGGGAAGCCAAGTTTGTTTGCCACTAGTTAGCGTTGTAATTCATCCAAAAACTTATTGTTTTAATCTTTCCAGCTAGGCTAGATACTCTCTATCTCATGTCCACACACTACATAACTAAAAAAAATGACATTTGCAACATAAAAATTTAAAGCCAACCGGATAGACCAAAATTATGCATGGGGATGAGTCTAATCCTTCTATTCCTGTGAGACATATGTGATGGGAGCTAGATCCTCAACTGATGCTCGTGGCATGCCATACAACTGCAAAATGCAAGGGATGTGGCGGTCAATTTTGTCCATCATAATATCTTGTTTGTGTAGATGGAAGAGAATTTTATTCGTGTCCTTGTAATTCGACATTCCCTATCACCACCATACCCATGGATATCTATTCCATTTCCGTGCCTATTAGATTCTTTATTAGCCAGTACAAGTAGAGCGTTTACATATGAATTCTAAAATAGAGAAAATAAACAATGCGGGAGCATAACACCTAAAACACATATACACAGAGATTTTACCTGGATCCCAAAACTGGGACTACTAGCTTGATTTTTCATTATGTTCCTTTCAATGTTAAAATACATATTTATACATGATGAAACATCTAATAACATGGATCAAAAACCATCGGGTCCAATACCATGGACCCGAAATCATCACATCCAAAAACATGTGCGAAAATCGTGCGTAAAACCGTAGGTGGGTCTGCCCATCGTAACATAGGGTCCAAAACCAAAATTTTCCAAGGCGTTGCCCTGGACCCCATAAAGTGGAGTTACGGGTATGCCTCAAACGCCGTGTGACCCCTCGCCCCCGCCCCCCACTACACAGTCAGTGCAATGAAGGGGGGCTTCGCAAATTTGGTAGAGAACACAACTAACTGATGCACTTATCTTCATATGAAATTTTAATATCAACAAATGCTAACTGATTGACTACAGTATTAGATGCGTTCAGACGGTCTATCACCGAGTCTCCATCTTTCATCCTCAGGTTATATAGCTTTTTCCATAGGAACAATTTATTCACTAGAGACTTACATTGGTACAAAGTCCCTAACATATCCCATAAGGCCTTCCCCATAGCTTCCCATGATACATTCAACAATACTGAATCTGAGACACACAATCATATTGTGCTCTTTGCCTTTAGATCCAACTTCTTCCATTCTTCATCAAAGACTCCCGTTGGTTTAGTACCCAGATCTACCGCGATCCGCTGATCTTTATCCACCAACAGATCCTCCATCTTGAGTTTCCACAACTCAAAACTTTGACCACTAAATTTCTCGATCTCTATATTTCCACTACTCGTGATCTTTTTTCACCACGAGAATCGATCTTGTAGCGACCCACTGAACAGGGTCTACCACAAGCCCGAGCGAAACCCCTCAGCAACAAAGGTGTTGTATAGGTATATCCCCTCCGTGGACAAAGGCGATCCCACGAGCCTAACTGAGGTCTAGCAATAATCAAACAATGCTAACACGCAGCTTCCTAATTGCAAAATAAAGGCCAAGATGAGATCCTACCTAAAATCCAACGCTTATATTCGTAGAAGGGTTATCGCTTCCATTCTTTCGCTTCAGCTGCTCACAATCCTCACGATCTCCGTGAATAGACACCTGCACATGCAAAGAACAAGACAAATACAAGCATAAAATCCGGGAAATGCAACTATGTATCAACAACACATGCCTTGCAAAGCTTGTAGGGGATGGGAACAAGCCTCTCTCTCCTTGATCACTTGTACATGGATCTCCTCCTTAAAGATTTAGCCTCATAGGGATACATAAGACCTCTTACAAGATGAGCTTAGCAATCCTCAGACTTTGGGAGCTTGAAAAGTAGAATTATTAACCAAGAACTACCAACTAGCTTGTCAAAGAGGAAGGAACAAGCTTATATAGGGATAGGAGGAGTAGATAAGACCATCCACTTGATTCATGGGATTATCCTTATCATTAGGAAGCTTCCATGAGAGGTGGAGAAGTACTTCCCTCCTTGGGAGATACGACGCCCAACTGAACCAATTCAAGCTAGAATTAGTTCATGGATAAGGTGGAAGGAACCTTCGAAAGCTTGATGGTAACTTTACCCAACTGGGTTGGCACTAGTGCGACTTTGAGACAAAGCGCCAACTGGCGCACCCTCTTTGGAGGATTTACCCGATTGGCGCGAGCAATAAACTGTGGAACAGCCGCCAATGGAGAAAGGGCTACATTTTTGGGTATTTTGTAGAAGGTGTCTTCAAGGCATATAGAGTACATACTTTAAGGGATACAAAGCAGGTGTTTTCAAGTCATGTCACTTCTCACAGGTCCCGGAATAGGTCCTCCAATGTATGGGAGAAGGGGTAACAAGGACGGTGACAAAATAGTGTGTAACAGATGGCCCCTAAAGCATGAAGCCCAAGAGAGAGAGGGGTCAAGTGGTTTACAAGAACATGGTCGACTGAAAACACGGCCGCCGGAGAACCTGCACGAAGTACAACTGATATCTCAAATACATGATGTACATGGTATTGGCGCAGCCATCCATAGTAGAGTACATAAAAATCTGGATCCCAGGTACGGATGCAGGCATCCGATGAGGATCAATGAATGGAATCAGGCATGGTTGCAGCCATCGAGTGAATGAGTCATGTAGTGATTATAATAATTCACAAAATGTAGCCTCGATCCAAATATACAAAATCCAGGGTCTTGCACTCCAACTCTACCCGAACAAAGTACAAATTCAAGCATGCGAATATAGGAGTTGAAGTCAAACATGCGAGAACATCGTATGATTACCAGTCAATGATGAAAACTGTTAACAGACACGAGAGGTACCACCAATAATGACAATGGTCCTCAAGGTACTATAGGTACAATCCACGGTGTGCAAATCAGTTAGCCAGTGTCGAACACCCGTAGAATCATCCGATCAGAGGCCAACGATGAAAACCTTGCGTCGAATATGAAGAAACTGCCATTGAGGCATGCAGGATCCAAGGTACCTGAAGGGAGTCTCTAAGTCAACTTCCTGGATAATGAGCTGAAGTCGACAGGAAGTGACCTTGATCGAAGGTGGGCCATAATGTTTCCCACATCATGGACGCGAGACAGAGAAGGATAAAATGTTTTGTGTGAGGTATCAGAGGGAGGTTGAGTATTCTGTAGAGGTCAACTTCTCTTGAACATATCGGCGGCACGACAGCGGACTTGGCAGTATTTGACATCAAATGATCAGGGGTCATGGTGACAAGACGATGAGCAGATGAAAGGTCAACAGGATATCCCAAACCCACGGGGGAAAGTGTGAAACAAGATGAGATGTCCCCACCCAGACACGAATGCAGACAAGTGCCATGTTCAAGAGTGACATATTGCCGACACGACGATGATTACGGTTCCTTTATTCCCCCACCATTTCTGGCCAGTACCCCAGTTAGTTTTGGATGGAAAGCTTGACGGGGATAGCATATGCTTGAGAGACGTCATTTCGATGGAATCCAATTTCATTAAGTTTTCACGAGTCTGACAAAGGAAAAACTCAGCGTCTTTTCATATTTAGAGAGTTTGAAAAGACAACGAAAAGGAAACTCCAGGGGTGTCCTTTTTCGTAAAGTTGTGTCTCTCAAGCCCGAAAAAGTATAAAACCATGCTCGAAAGAATTGCCTGATCATTATGACTGAGGAGTACTTTTCATAAGTAGTGACTTTGATCTGAAAAAGTAAAAAAGAGATCAAAACCATGTTGCTCCGTGACCATTAACGAACCGGAAATGACAAGGGTCCAACAATCTTTTCATTTTTAAACGGTCGGAAAAGGGTTTAAAGAAGACCGCCTCTCATATCCGTTTAACGAGTCGAGAGGACAAACTCGGCATTCCTTTCACGTTTAGAGAGTCAGAAAAGAGAAAAAGATGACTCCAAAGTGACTTTTTCGTGTATTTTCCGAGTTTGAAAAAGTATAAAATACAACTCGTTTCGCCATGAAAGCTACATGAATACCTGTTGCTGCACAAAAATCGGCGTAAAACCCATTTTCGACACAAATATCCATAAAAATATTCGTAAAATGACTTTTTAAAGCTTAATTAGGATAAAAAAGCTATAAAAAGGTGAAAATAGTAAAATAAAAATTACTTTTCACTTTTTAGCTTTTGAAAGCGACATTAGGGCTTTTTGGAGTGCGACCTTAAGTTGGCGATTGCGACCAATCCGGTGGACCATTTCGAGCACCGTTAGTGCCAGGTAACTGGTCTTGTCCTTAGCTTCATTTTCATCCATTTGAAATTCGTTTTTAATTGGATTTTCATTTCCTATGGGGGGAATTTCAAATTTAGGGGTTTTGCCCATTGGCACGGGTTTCGAGCACGAACCCGCACCAATGGGGAAAATTTCCCATATGGCGTGTGCCCATGGGCGTGACTGTTTTAGAAACACTCGTGCCAACGGCCATGTGCATTTCTAGGCCAATTTTAACAAATTTAAAGCCAATTTAGCTACAATTTCAAGTTTTATGAGGTTCTAATGCATCATTTTGACTTGTTTTTGCAGGGCCATCCGCAAAAATGGTGATGATATAGAAGGAACGGGAACATGACCAAGTGGACATATTATCCCTAGCTAACGAGGATTGCATGGAAGCTCTGAGAGCATGTGGGCTCAAGAAATTCTTCATCCTATCCTATTTGTGAACTCAGTGAGAGCTCCTACAGTACTAGATTGACTTATGGGATGTAGAGGAACAGGTGTTCCGGGTACGAGATCATGTACTGGATTTGGAGTTATCGGATGTCTATTTCTTGACAGGATTGTTGCGACGAGGGCCGGTGCCTTGGTTGACTGGGAGCAGGCCATCTAGGGAAAAGATGGATGAGGTAAAGGCTCGTATTTTCCCGGAGGCTAGATATGGGCAGGGCAATTCGAAGGTGGACATCTCCACCATTTAGGATCTGACACTGAGAGCCTTACTTTTCACTCTTACATGAGTTGCGGGGGCGCAAGCGCCCCACGAAGCTATGAAGAACCACCTGCTATTAGCGATAGAGTGCCTTAGCCCGACAATCTTCAATTGGGAATCAGTTGTGACGACCAATATGAAGATGCAACTAACAAAGGCCAAGTAGGGCAAGCTGCAACAGTTCGGGTATGGTTCCATATTGGTGACGTTCTTCCTGGAATGTGTGCCAAGCTTCCAGGGCCAAGGGGCCTTTGTGGCAGATCCAGCACCTCGAGAGCCGAGGATGGCTCGATGGCCGGTACTGATGCCGAGGGTTGGTGGTCGCCAGCATATGTCCTTCAGACCAGAGTTCTTCAGGTGGCTTCTCCACCAACTGATCATGGTGGAAGACTAGCCGTATGCGGGGACAGACTTCACTGGAGACCCTGACCTTCGTCTTCCGGATGGATAGGATTGGGATGAGGAGATTGGTACGTCCTCATTTTTTTATTTTGTATTTTTATGATTTTTTTGTTGTTAGTACATGCTTGTCCTAATGACCTTTATATGCACATGTAGATGTCAGCCCAGAGCGTCTAGCTGGCCTGCCTTCGATTGTGAGAAGACGTCCAGTAGCAGCAATAGCAGGAGCACATCCTCAGGAGGAGGGCAGTGACAGAGGAGAGCTTATCCAAAACCTTGAGGCTATCACTCGAGGGATCCCACATTATGCTCGGCTAGCTGATGTCCCGCTAGCTTACCAGAGGCACACAATAGGGGTGCCGACTCGCATCCACTGTCTCTTGAGGCATCTAGTGCGGTCGATAACGTGCTATCATGAGCACCACCGAGACTAGACATCTAGGCTTTTCTTTTCATGCATATTTTTTGAGAGACATGTTCTCTCCAGATGTATTCAGACAAACATGTATTATTTTTTTATGATGCACGAGGTGCAAACATTCTGGACACACACATATATATATATACATATTTTTTATGGTTTATTTTACTTTATGCTTCTTGTGTTACGTTGATTCACATGTTATGCAAATGCCTGTCCAACACATAATTAGCTAATGCATCGGTTAACATATTAAGTCGTCTTGGAATATGTTGATAAGTAATGAAATCAAAATCCCTTTCTAATAACTTAACACGTAAATACAACCTTAAAATCCGATGATCTCTGATGGAATAATGCCTGTTGAGTTGGTGGACTACAAGCTGAGAGTCCAAGTTCACAACCAATGTTCAAATGCCGAGGTTAATCGCCTCAGCTAATAATTCAATCACAACACTATATTCAGCAACATTGTTTGTTGTACAACCTAGACAAACCCCTTGAATGTCTACTAACTCACCCAGGAGGATCGTAGATCACCCATTCCGCAGATGACAAGCTGCGTCTACTGCGGGAAGCACCATCAGTGAAACCAATGTAAGGTGATCCAGACATCTGTCCAAGAGGATCAAGCCCTCTTGTGCAGAGGGACCGAGGGTCGCAACAGTGTGCAATGAGGGATCAGAACGAGTAGAAACCAAACCGATCGAAGAAAGGTTCGTAGGTGGGAGCGAAAAGACACCCATGAGGGCGGGATCTTTGAAGAGCTCTACTCCCACACTTTCCAACGGGATGGAGGTATGCTCCACGGAAGGCACATTTCCTTCAGAAGAATAAGCGAAGAAGGAGAGCTGGTCTACCGTGACAATTTTCCCTTGGTGGGGGAAACGAATGACACGAAAGAGGGATGAAGCCATGGCACGCATGGCATACGTCCAACTCCGGCCCAGAAGGAGGTTGTAAGTAATATTTGCATCAACGACCTCAACTTCTACTTCAACAGTTTTCCCTTCTAAAGTGATCGACAATCGTTGAAGAATACCATAGGGACGAGATTCTCTCCCATCGAAGGCTTCCAATGTCGTAGGAGATTGGCTCAGAGTCGGAGACCCGATCACTTCCCAACAAGCAATAGACATGATGCAAGTTGACGCGCCCTCATCAATAACTATATGATGGATCGTTTTTGAATTGATGATGACTTGTATAAGAAAGGTGATCTGATGAGGCAGCCTTGGGACATGGCTCTCAAGATCAAAGGTAATCAGATCCGAATCTGTCTGGTCGATGCCATCGATGGCCAATAGCAGGGACTTCCTCTGAGGGGGGCAGCTCTAGAGAACTTCTAAGGTGCACATAGCCGACGGAGCCTACGCTAAGTCCTCAACTATGCTGTAGTGCTGGGCAGCGCGAGTATTTGGGTTGTAAGATGATCTCCGGAGTACTCATTTGGGAGGGGGTCAGTTGGTCGTCTCAGTACTTGGTCTCTCGATATGGAGCAGACCAAATCTGGATGAAGGAGCACTTGAGGGAACCTCGGGCTCCTTCTCGGCAGATGACGGATACTCCTTTGTTCGAGTCGTTACATGAATGGGAATGGATCCAACCATGAAGACTTGGGAACCAAAGGGAGAAGAAGACGAGGATGGATCAGCCACCATTTGAGTCTGTTGAGAGGGGAAAGGTTCTTTAAGAACTGCAGGAATCCCAGGAGCGCCTTTCAACAAATGAGTAACCTCGGACCACCTTGGGCAGTCTTTGGTGTAGTGATCCTCATCACATATGAGACAAGGATATTTGGGTTTGCGCTTATCTCCTTCTTCGGATGGAGGTTTGGAGGAATCCTGTTTAGGTTTCTCAGGCTTATTCTTTTCTTTCCCCTTTTTCTTTCCTTTCGAGGCCTTACTCGACGTGGTGGACTGGACAGCGTTAATCTCGGAAGTACTTCCAGAATTTGAACCACCCTGAGAAGTGTTTTCGTTAGAGGCACTCGACTTTTGCTTCCCAGGGTTCAAGGATGATTTTTTTGACGATGAATTTACAGAGCCAATAACTCCATCAACATATGGCTTTGGTGGAGCTTTGGATGTACTGGGTCTCGGGGCATCGGGCAAATACTCATTCAAAATACCTGACTCAGAATAAACTAAGTCAAGGGACTGAGCACGCGCGATCGCTTGCTCTTCAGTCACACAGGCTCCCATAGCAATGTCCCGTGCAAGCTTAGGGACGAAGGAAGTTGTGAACCAATCGGTGAGGAGTTGATCACGAATCCAAAACTTGGTCAACTGACGACGCCTTCTCCATTCCTGTATATGATCGGAGATGTGCGTTGCCGTATCCTACTTGAGAGATGTAAGGAGATGGGTCCCTGTCTCATACCGAATGGGTAACTAAAAATGAGTGAGGAATGCCATAGCCAATGAATTGAAATCTTGAAAAGACCCACGAGTCAATTCAATATACCATTTAGCAGCGGAGCCGGCGAGAGTCCTTTGGAACAGGCGAAGTTGAACCGAATCATCAAGCCATGAATTGGATGAACACCAAAGGTGATAGGTCATTACATGGGTTTGAGGATCCTCTCCAGCCTTGTCGTCGAATTTGGGACAGTCGTCGGGTATCTTAGTCGGAACTGGTGGCCATCGTGGATTATGCAAAATAGGATCATTTGTTAACTTCGACAGATCGGGCAGTTCCAACGTCACTAAAAATGGTAGTTGTGGGTTGAAGGACATCTACGGATATGAGGTAAGGCTAGAGTTCCATCCAGTTGCTGGTTGCCCCAATTGACCTTGTCCGGACGGACCAGGTCCAAAAGGACCTTGTCCATAGGAACTTTGTCCATAAGGGTTATATCCGTAACCGGATGGTTAATTCTGGTTCTGCCTCCTAGCGCCCCATTGGTTAACATACTGTACTGCAGGAGCAACATTGGGTTGCTGATAATTTTGATAAGGGGTGACCTGTGGCTGTTGGTAATTTTGATACGTGGCGAATTGATTTTTCCCTTGGGGTTGCTGGTATCCATATGGTTGTTGGGCTCCATATTGAGCCTGGGAACCAGGCGACATTTGATAAGAAGGTTAGGATTGGTACCCACCTTGTGGCTAGAGACCAGTTTGATTATGAGATTGGTAACCGAGTTGAGCTTGAAAAGCAGGAACCATCTGCATTCCCGGTTGAGCCGCCCCAAAAAGATATCCTTGCGAAGACTGAGGTTGGGCCATATGCCTGGAAGGTTGTCCTGGCTGGATCTGAGACGGACCTACTTGCTCAGAAGGTTGAACTTTCTGGGGGTTTGGTTGTCCTTATGCAACCGAAGGTTTTCCTTGTAGTCCAGATGGCTGACTAGGCTGAGCAGTGGGCTGGCCTTGCTGCATCTAAGGCTGGCCACCTTGCCCAGAAGGGTAGCCTTGCTGGTTTCTGGGTTGTCCTTGCTGCGCATAAGGTTGTCTTGGGTTCCCAAAAGGTTGCCTAAGATATGTATAAGACGGACCACTAGAGGCCGAAGGTTGTCCCTGGTAGGGGTTTCCTTGTGAGCCTCGAGGTTGCCCTGGATAGGTTTGGCCATAATACTGCTGCCCATAATTGGGCTGCGTGTAGGATGGCTGACCTTCGTATGACGGTCCTTGAGATGGCTGCCCTTGATCCAGACAGAATTGGCCAGCACCGTAACCAGTGGTACCCCAAGCCACATTCAATGGAATGGTACCTTCTACAGCGGGTTGGGCTGGCAAGGAGGTATACAAATAAAGATTGACAGGATCATAATAAGGGCCTTGCCCACCTGGATTTTGGACAGCATGCAAGTACTGAGAATATGCCCCCCTGCTGAAATGGCATCAGAAGAAGGTGGGGCACCGCTTGCAGGATGAACAACTCTGGCAGCATGTGCCGATTGACCACTACGTGCTGGGCCGCGAGATGGGCCGACAACAGTAGTTACAATGGAAGATGTCGTAACGGCACTAGCAACTAGAGTTGACGATGCGACACAAACGGTCGGATTGGTTGGAACTGATGTGACAGCGGTATGGTGAACTTGGGAAACAAAAGGTCCTGTATTGGGAACAATGTTATTATCCCACATAGAAGAGGAACTCGCCGAGCCCATGGCATCCCTCAGAGATGTATAACGCGTCGACACTGTAATACCGAGAAGTGTAACAGTGTAATGCGTAGATATAACCGGGGATGTGGCCGGGTTGAGAGTCTCAATACTCGACATAACGGGTGTTCCACTCGATACAAGAGATGTGTCTTCCATATCGGAAGAAGCCATTGGGGACGAAACACCAATAGGAGTAGACGGAAAATCCTCTTCAGAAGGCTCCCAAACAGGGTTCCAAAACAAGTCGTAAAGCTCGTCCTCTAGAGCACGAGAGTTCAACGGTTGGAAACTTGGAATAACAGGGAAAGTGTCACCACAAACCGGTATCTCAGGAGCAGCAGAAGAAGGAGACCCTTGGTCACTCGGGATGGGAGACAGGATCGATGGATCCGCCAGGATGATCGAATCAAACAAAAATCCTAGACAAGCTAACGATAAAAGACCCTACTCAAAACTAACGCACACAAGATCTAACAAGGTCAATGTAATCGTGGTCGAATAAATTTTTAAGACATTAGGACACAACTTGATCTTTTCATGTTTTAAGAGTCGAGAAAAGGACAAAAGATGACTCTAGTCGCCTTTGAATATTTAATGAGCCCAAAGTGACAAATGCTCAAGTGAGCCTTCTCTTTTAAGGAGTCCGAAAAGGATCAAAAAGTGACTGCTCTAGAGAAACTAGGCAAGGGGTTTACCAGACAATCCGTAAAACTGCATATACACCTTAGCAATCATATGAAAGCCAAGGACTT